>VURO01022233.1:0-12450 GCA_015108175.1 Pelvicachromis taeniatus
AGATCGCGGATACAAGCGGCGGAAATGGGCTTCCTCCGAAGGGTGGCTGGCCTCTCCCTTAGGGATAGGGTGAGAAGTTCGACCATCCGGGAGGAGCTCAGAGTAGAGCCGCTGCTCCTCCGCATCGAAAGGAGCCAGTTAAGGTGGTTCGGGCATCTGACAAGGATGCCTCCTGGGCGCCTCCTGGGTGAGGTGTTCCGGGCATGTCCCACCGGGAGGAAGCCCCGGGGCAGACCCAGGACACGCTGGAGAGATTATATCTCTCGGCTGGCCTGGGAACGCCTTGGTGTTCCCCCGGATGAGCTGGAGGAGGTGGCTGGGGAGAGGGAGGTCTGGGCTTCTCTGCTTGGGCTGCTGCCCCCGCGACCCGGCCCCGAATAAGCGGAGGAAGATGGATGGATGGATCTTTGAGAAGCTCAAAGACTTTGCAATGGAAATTGAGAGAATTGGTGACCAGTGACGAACATTAGACCAACTGTAAAAATTAGATTAGTAGTTGGTAGCTGTTCGTACTACTCCTGACAGCTCAGCTAACAAAAAAATCAAGTGGTAAAACTATTTTTTAACATTTAAAATGTACTCCAAAAAGTCAGCCTCCCAAGAACTGCAGCATCAGAAATATATAAATAATAACTAAATAAAACAGCAGAAATATGAGATGGGAATGCTCTTCCTCATCCTACAATTGACATTTTTCATGCACGATTTACTTTTGGAAATAAGCCCAGATAGTCTAAATGAAAAAGTTAGAAGTGCAGCATGCATACAATTTTGCTATGGACACTGTGATTTTACCAAGACTTAGTGTGTCAATTTTAAGGACCCATAGATTGTATCTGTAGGGTTCAGTCCTTACCTTAACATTTCTTAGGGTATTAAAGCATTTTTATTCAGCGTGGTTGTAGTTCATAAGGTAAAGCAAGTAATCTACTAATCAGAAGGTTTGAGGTTTGTTCCTTGCTTGCTCCAGTCTGCATTTCCAAACTGTTAATTGATGTGTGAACGTTCGACTGAAAGTACAGGCATAGAAACAGGTGTGTTGGTGAATGAGGCTTGTTGTTTAAACCACTTTCAGCGCTCATGTAGAGTAGACAAGCACTATATAAGACCAGCCCATTTACCACATGTCACGTGTGGTCTTTTTAATCCAAACTATCACATCACTATGGTATAGTCATTATATTTCATACATACATTTCTAGCTGTAGCCCAACATTACACTGCTCGAGTATCCTGCCAGCTTATTCAGTAACAATGGTAGTAAAAACAGACTCTTAGCAACCACTTAGAATGATCTGCAGTCATTTGCATGATTTGGACTTTAAAATTCAGCCTGGTGGGCCAGAGTGTTTTTTTTTTTAAACCTCTCATCAGTAACCACTTGGCCTGTAAAGGTGAAGTCTGGAAGCTCTTCTCTGTAACATGAAGTAGCCTCATAGCCTTTCTCTGGAAGTGTTTCTTTACATCCGTTTATGTTGCATGCAGCTGCATGAAGGTCATAAAGCTGAGCTGCAGGCAAAAGATTACAAATTTCCTTATCTGAATTAAGGGTTTAACAGAATATTTGTCAGAAGTCTAAAAATGCCCACATTGGACGGACAGCCTCAGAACTGGATTGATATGATTAGGCCCAGAAGTATTTAAACAATTACACAGTTTTGTAACTTTGCCTCTGTACAACACCACAGTGAATTTTCAATCAAAGCGTGACTGAAGTGCAGACTTTCAGCTTTAATTCAAGGGTTTAACAAAAGTACTGCAAGAACTGTTTACAGCCATTTTTAATTGGACGATTGGGTGACAAGCAGTTTCATGGCTAGGCGAGGCCTGTTCCCTCATTATCCTGTTACAAATAAAGGAGATAAAAGATCAGTTCCAAACCTTGAACTTGCATTTGTTAGCTGTTTACTGGAACTCTCAATTTGATTCTTCGTATTCTTCCTCCCCATCTTATTTCTCTCCTTCTCACTGCTCGGCTGTCGCCAGAGTGGATCGTCTTCCTCCGTGTTTCTCTAGCCCTAGGATCTTCTTCTGTCACACCAGCCCTCTGCGTGTCCTCCTCAGGTTCTTTGTAAACAACTAGCTGAAAAGATTCAACATTGATTTGGATTACAATGCAGATTCATTGTATTTTTAAATGTTATTTGCTAAAATATATAGACTAAAATGTATTATTATTTCACCAAGCTTAATGAAAAATTACAAATATAAACCTGAGCAGTAGCGTTAATGCTATCCAGCCTAGCAATTACTAACTCAGCTTTTAATAGTGATATGTTCTGACACAATAATATGATGAAACACATAGTGGGGCAGCTGAAAGTTTCTATAGTTAGTGTTCAAAACAACTTCACATGGGGCAATTTCAGTATATAAAGAACTGCTCATCTCATTATTATTATTGTTTTTTTATTATTATTCTAAAGTATTTGTGATGGTTATAGTTCGTTTCAGCTCATTGATTTCAGGCGTTAGTGCAGTAGAGATGAAGTCCCGCCTCTTTTTTAAAGTTTGGGCCGACTGTATGTGGTCAAAAACACCTGCCAAACAGTGATTGTATCAGTCACTGATTCCTATACTGTTGTAAAGTGTACACAAATGTCATTTGCACAATGACGGTGAAACACCAGTAAAGTAAAGACTTTGTAACTTATCTCGCTGAGTCTGCGCTTCATTTGATGGCATTTTAGTTAAACACGTTGTATTTTTTAGTGATACTTCATATAATTGTGCAGAAGAAGAAAATGTAGTCTTGTGGATAGGCTTCCTATCAAATTTCCTCCTAAAATGAACGCACATTTTGGGCCTGACAGTTTCTTTGCTGAGAGGAAATTGTATGCTAAGCCAGCAGGTTCTCACTATGTGCTCTATAAATGATGCAGTGTAGTCCTGTGCCAGGTCCAGAGTTCATATTGGCCCCTGTCACATTATCATTATTCCAAATTTAATACCAAAATTGATAGATGCACACTGTGTCTGCTGAGGCTGCAATTTGAATTTCGATTTCCTCAACTTGGATTACATCTATATTTATATTCCGATTTTTTACTTTGCCTTGTCGTTTCCTTCCCCTCCGTTCCAGCTCTTTAAAAATAGATTCTCCAAGCTCGTAGCCATGAAAGCTGTCACCACCATTTGTTCTGTCACTAATGTAGACGTGCCTGAAGATGATCCATTCCAATCACTCATGGCGTTTTTTGTTTTTTGTTCTTTGGCTGTTATAGGAGTTGATGGTGACTGTGTTATACGCACATGCACCTGCTCTTTTCTGTCCTCTCTCTGTGGCAGTGTAAGAAGCTTTGTCACCAGCCGGTCTGCAGTTCTTTACACTCAGCTCGTCCCTTTCCCTTCCCCTCCCTGGGTCACTTGGACGGCGGGAGATTTGAAATGCCTTTAACCGCAATTTCTTTTAGTTGAGCAGTTCCTTTTATGTCCTTTCTCCTTCAAACACATTCTTTTACGAAATACAAAATGACAGTGTTTTCCAATCGTTACACAGTCCCCGTTTTCCTCTCTCTGCTGTCTTTTCCTCCTTTCCATATCCCTCTGCATCAGCTTGAATCAAATGGAAATGACAGCATCACCTACAGATGAAGGGGAAGTGTAGTGTGAAATGACAGGTGAAAGTTTTATGACATAAGTGGGACAGGTTGTCATATGACTCCATCTTTTGGGAGATTCTGCCCCTTTTTCTGAGGTGCAGAGTTTTTGGCTTGTGCTTCTTTTTTTCTGTCTTTTTCTTGGGATAGATGCTATACAAACAAACGAGCATTAACGTGGACCATTTGCATTTGTCGAACGAAGATGTTCAGAGTTGTGATGCTTCACTCTCCAAAAGACACAATTGAGCCATTCAGTTCAGAAGGTTTTGCTGCCTTTGTGCGTCTTTTGTTTGCTGCATTAGTGTTGAATGAACATAAGAATGAAATTAAACCCACACACATGAACATTTACAGTCGACAGCAGTTCAAGAAACCAGCTTGGGGGAATTTATAAGTCAAAATTAATTTTTTGCCAATCTTACATTTTTTTCTTATCCTTTTTGTTTTGTGCTGGAAACTGCAGTTTAACATGTTATGTTATACAGCAGTAGACAGATAAGGATTAGAGACAAGCGCAGTATACGATGAAAGTAAAGTACACGATGAACTTCGACCATATCCATTATAAAGAAGATTGAAATTCTTCTCACAGTTTGAGATTGCATGTTGAAGTATGATGAAAAAAAAAATAGAGTATAAGGAGAAAAGAAGGATTATTCTGAAGTGAATTTAGGTTCTGCAGTTATGGGAAAGTGTGTAAGTCCTTTGCAGAATTGGACATGAATAAATAATCCTCTGATTTTCATACACATGGTGAAAAGATTGATATGGGGAAATACAAATAATACACACAAATGGAATGAGAAATGGGTTTTTGACAGTGAGAGAACAACTGGGTGTTAAGGATGTCCATAGAGAGAGAAGACGGATCACTTTAAGAACACTTACTCTACACTGCCTATACCTCAGCTGTACAGTTACGGCTTTCCACACCAGGAATATGACAGCGAAGGTTGTTCAGAGTTCATAAAAAGTTTCTTTTGTTGACAGAGTGGTAGCTGCTTACCAGCCTCTTCACGGTGATATTAGTCTCCCAAGCTCTGTAGCCCAATAAGTCAGAATGTTCATTGTAGAGCTAGTGTAATTTTGGGTACAGCCGTCCCCCACAAACATGTGGGATCTCCTTGGCCCCCCCACCACTTTAATATTACAAACCACACTAACCCTAAAAATTTTATACTGCACACACATGGATCACTGTTCTGCTAAGATAAATTGATATTTTGATTTCATGCAAGAGAGATATGTGCACGCCATTTTTTAGATTACAATGTTATTAGTTTTTTGTTGCATTGATTGGCACCGAGTACAAATATAAATAAAATTTAAAATCCATGTTTTTGGATGGAAGCAAATTTAAATTCTCATCAATAAAGTGGTGCAAACGTATTTTTTTACTGCTTGAACATTTTTAATTATAACATTAAATATCTACAATATATATTGATATGACTTAAATAATCTTTGAATATCAATTTTCAAACAAAGTACAGCCAACTCTGTCTTCAGACATAGTAGAACTCAAAGCTTTTAATCTTTAACATATTTTTTTGATGACAGATTATTTACTTCTGTCAAAGAACCCCAGGTCGGCTTTTCTACGGTTGTTTAGGACACTTGTCAGTCACGGGCCCTTAGAGTCATCATCACTTTTCTAACTCTTCCTCTTCCCTGGTATACGGTCAAATGTATCTGACTTTGACATTCAGAAACAGGCTTTTTGATCAGTTATTAAATGATCAATACAAGAAACAGTTTTTTTCCCCCCCCAGCTGTTCAAAGTGACTTTTTTGTACAACGATGACGGTAAAACTGCAATAAGATCACTCGGCCATCACTGTTACCAGTTTGTAGTTGAATGAAGTCATAATGTCGAGTACATGCAATCTGTTTGTGATAATGCAGCTATTAACTGTGATTAAAACAAATCTGCAAATCTGCTGCCGTCAGTTACAAACCTGTTGCCCTCTACAGACAAACAAATTCACACTTAAATAAAAATTAATTTCACAATTGTGGTCCAGCCACAATGTCATACTTTTAAAACAGAAATTCAGAAAACGCACAAGTAGTGACGTACTCACCGATTGGTTGGCAAGTGAGCAAAAAATTCACGCCTTCCTTAAAACCACAAAAATAGTGCACTGGTGTTGTAGGAACATGCATTTTCTTTATACATTTATATTTATAGATACTCATATCATGATTCAATCATATCTAACAGTCTCCCGGTTGTGTTAGAGATGACTGCCACCTCTCATCTCTCCTCCTTACTATCAAAGAGTCATTACCAACCCCTCTGTGTGTACTTAGGAAATGCTTTCCTCCTTTCCTGTGCTTGTTTCTGCTTTTTGTTTGATTGCTGCACCCCTGCTACCCACAGCAACAAAGTGCTTGTACATTTCAGCCAACGCATCCTACTCAAAATTTGTGTAAAAACAATGAGAGTGGCAGTGAAAAATGCCCGAAGAGGCCTTGAAAAATGAATGCTTCAGGAAATCAGACTCAGGCAAGAACAAAAGTCTTCTTTTAGTCTGAATCCAGATGCTCATAATCAACATTAAGTCCCATTTTTCTTTTCAGTCGAGTTTAGTTTCTTTTGTTTTCTCTTTAATTAAAGCCTCATTGTTGTAACATTTTACAAAACCAACCTTGCATGTGACTTACGATGTAAAATAAGAAACTTTTGCAGCGCAATAATAGAAATGCTAATCAGTGTAATGAGGAGCATAATTTCATGAACATTCTCCAGAATCTGATTAGTGATGGTGAAGATAATATGCATATAATAGTACAATGGATAGAGGAATAAAGAGACTGATGGTCCAGATCAAACACATAATGGCGCAATTAGACTTTAATTATTCCTATATGTCCTGTTAATTTTGTGCGTCATTGAGAAAGGAAGCCTGCGAAAAGTCGCACAGTAAACACAGCAACTCCGTCTCATGTAAAAAGCACTTCTCTCTGGTTTCTAATTGTACTCCTGTGACCTTACCGATGCTAATATCTGATTATCATTAAGGAAAATAAGCACTGGCAGGCTTTTCTCTGCATTAACTTCCCACAGAACAAGAGTAAAATTGGCTGCTCTCATTAGCTTTTAATCAGGGGTAATGGAGATGGGAATACATGTTAGCCACATTTTCCTGGGCTACCCATAATCTGTTAAATCCTTTAATCTCATCATCGCACGAGTTGCAGCCTTAAACAAGCTTGAAAACTATCAGTGGCTGAGGTCATGACATCTGCACTTTCCAGTGTGCTTACTGTCTTGTGTCTTATTGGTGTCCCTGAAGTCATCATGTTAGTGTGATCCATATACCATCATATTACTGATGTTATTGGTGTCATTGAGAATAACCAGTAACAGAATTGCAATGTGATAGCTTCACAAACCAGGAGAAGTGCTAAAATAGTTTCATCGTGTGGTGGAAAAAGTGTGGCGTGACAAGGATGAGGTCGGGCTTTCACCTGCACCAATGGGGTTTGTGCAAATATTCTTTTTAGAGTTGTTACGTCTCATATTTCAGTAAAAGAAACCTTTGTGGAGTTTTGGTGATGATTGGTTAGTTTTTAGGAAATCGCAGGGTCACTGGAACTGACCAGTCACAAAATTAGGATTGTTCAATTTTGTGGATTTTTAAATGCTTCAGGTGTCAGGGTTAGGGGAGGAGGGGGGCAGGGAGGACTCAGACGCAGAAATCTGGTACAGGGTTTTTATTATGTCTCCAACAAGGTGCGCTATGTACAGGTGAGAAGGGGAAGGGGCCCAGGGAATCCAGGGATCTCTGGAGACAGGACAATGCTCACACCAGCCAGCCATTTCCATGCTTTGGTCCTTAAACACTTGCACAGAGCCTCAGACTGGACGCGGGGAATGCATGTAATCTAATAATCCAGCGATGACAGGTTCACAGCAACTGCCTTAAGAAGCCACTGGTGGCCCACTAATGAGCCCTTGATGGCTAACTGCCTCCAGGCGTGCGGGTCAGAGCCGGGGCCCAGAAGTGAGCTCCGCCTTGGTAGAGCGTGGTGCTCTGGAGAGAGAGAGGGAAGGGGGGAGAGAGAGGGAGAACAAGACATGTAGCCTTACCGAGCCGACCGGGCAGGCACGAGGACCGTGACACTAACATTCACACACATTCATACTATAGAGGGAGGTCTGGGCTTCCCTGCTTAGGCTGCTTCCCCTGTGAGCCAACTTCAGACAGGTAGAAGAAAATGGATGATAAGTTATTGTTTTTTAGATTTTAACTTCTTTTGAAGTGCTTGGTATGAATTTTCAAATAGTGTGCATCATTCATAATGCACAGCACAATCCACAATACTTATTATGTGAACATCTATTGTAGTAATATATTTGCATATCCAGTTTAAGCTCGGTTTATTTTAAGTGTTTTTTTTTCTTTTGGCCTGTCCTGTTCAATACTTTAGCAATCAGAATTATTATCTAAAGGCCAAGAAAGATGCCCAATTGATTTATTTTTATTTATTTATTTTCTATTTTTCCAAGTGGTTTCCTTGGTCCAAATTAAGAGTTGCCTGAAATTTTTAGTAGATGCACCTAGTAGATGCTGGTATAAATTTTAAAATTCTTGTTTGAGTTATCCGATTTTCTTTAGAAGAAAAGAAAATCAAGCTCGATCTGAGATAAAGAGTGTATTTATTTATTTTATTTCACCTTTATTCATATAGGTAGTCCCATTGAGACGCAATATCCAATTAACAAGAGAGACATGTTTCTGACAAACATTAAAATTACAACAATAAAAAAAGAACAGCAAAATTACTAAATATGTCTAATGTACACAGTCATAGCAAATATTAGTTGTTATTAATTGCTGAGCAGTTGTTGCTCTCAGTCCCTAAATCACGGCTGAAACTTAGAGGAGACCAAGTGTTCTCTGTCGTGGCCCCAAAGCTTTGCAATGATCTTCCTCTTCACATCAGGCACTCTACATCAGTGTTGGTCTTTAAATCCAGATCAAAAACTCATTTGTATTTGCTGGCCTTTGACTCAGTTGGTAACTGACACTGTTATTTTATTGTTATTTATTTATTGTATTTATTATTATTATTGTAACTTTTGTATTTCTGCTGTAGAGCACTTTGTTCTGCCATGTGTTGTTTTTAAAGTGCTATATAAATAGTTAACAACACTTCTGTGGGACAGCTATGAATATATGTATTTTTATTGTTAAAATGTTATTTGTGAACAAAGTCATTTGTAGTTAAGGTTAAAGGAAAAACGGGGGTTTCTTCTTCCTGCTTTTGTTCCTGATCATTGATGAATTCTTAGAAGGCCTTCTAAGAATTCACTATGGAGGGGATTTTTTTCTGAAACTCGGTTTTTCTAGAGTTGTCACAGCTGTTGTTTCAATTGGACTCTTTTTCATTTTTTTTTTAAAACAAGATTGCATTATCATTTACACTTGTCTTTAAGTTATTTTCAGTGTTTTTATGCTGAGCAGGTGTTTTATCTGAAGTCAGCAATCAATAAATTTTTTATGATAATGTGCAGCTTCATTTGTCCATAGACATTTGTATAAATGTCTATGGACAAATGAAACTGCTTTGAAGAAACACAACAAAACAAATACATGGTACATATATCTCTATATTTCCAGAAATCTCACAGTGATACTCATCAGGGAATGCCAAACAGTTATGCAGGCAATAAAAAACACAGGAAGTGTGACGATGGTATTTTCAAACAAACCTGATATAGCCAGTGGGTGTTTTCTGGTTTATTATATGGTGGCCATTAATTTTTTATCATAACTTGTACATACAATACAACCAGGCAGGTTTCATACATAAATAAGTCGTGCACAATGGGTCTTTAGTTAGCTGATGGAAGAGTGGTAGCACTTTAATATTTTCATCTCACATGTAGCATTTAGCACATATAGGCTAAACAGGTCTTCCATTCAAACCCTCTGTTCACCAAGCACCATGTTTTGAGGAGCCTGTTTCTAGGCAACATCTTAATCAAGTTTCCACCAGAGGGGGAAAAAAAAGAAGCTTAATAGGCCCTCAGGGTGCGATTTTCTATCATCAGCTGTGAGACAAATCTGAGCTGTTAACAAATTAATCAGTCAAACAGAGGAAAAAGAAATTTGTAGACAATTAGGCAACTGCTGCTCATGTGTGTTATAAGCACACAAGCAGCTAGTTTTAAGGCTGATGTATAATGGAGAAAGACAACAACAAAGACAAACTGCCTCCGTGAAAAATTCTGATGAATTAGAATTGACACTTTCAAAAGTCCTTAGTGCCTCAGTGTCATGTGTAACAAGAAATACACTAAAGGAGCTGATCACTCATCTCCTTTACACAATGAAAAAGTTTATTTTTACAGATTTATTTACACAAATCCAACCACAGGAGCAGAGAGAGAGGGTGACGCTGGTCAGTGAACGGGGGATGCGTAAAGGGAACACAGTAATGGAACAAAAAGGGAGGATTAGTGAAACTAAGAGCTTACTCAAGCCAGACCAAGGATGAACAGAAGCTCAGGTCAGTAGGCATGAGTGCAGGTAAGTAGCGTGGAGCGAGGGTGCAATGTTGGCGAGGCTGGCTGGTGAGGAGGGAAAATGATCTTGACAGAGGTCCTTCTGGAGGAATGGTGGGATGCCAATGGGCTGGTTGGTGTACTGACAGGAAGCAGATGAAAAAAAAATTCAGTGTACAGTGTATCATCATGCAAACACAAACAAAGCATGGAAGCAACTTGTTACTACTAGGGCTGAGACAACAGCCAGGCAATGAATGCACCAGGCTGATGACGCTGAATGATCCACAGGTGTGTCAGGGAGTCCACAAGCACCCCAGCCACATCCAGCGGCTGAAAAAAGATTTTAAAAATGTCACCAATCATTGTCTTAGAACGGGGTCTTGTTCACGAGTGAGGGGAAAGGGGAGCAGGAAATTGACAGCTTCAGTCATGCAGATGGTCATTGTGGACTTCCTTTCAACATCAAACTCATTTTAGACATCATTTTTATACTGCTGTGGTCTCATGTTTTCAAAGGGAAACAGTTATGAGTGAAAGAGCAGACATCTCCAAGATGGCGTGAGGTCTTGACGCTAAAACGAAAGTAAGCAGCTCCACAGTGGTTTTCGAGTAGAAATGTCCCCAGCTTGTCACAGGCAGTTTGCAAAATGTGTGTATTGACAGTGATTGTCAAGCAGATAATTCATTTCATACAAGCACATTTGCACAAACTTCTTGTAATTTCAACAACTTCTCTCAATCCAGGTCAGTAAAACAAAGATTAGCCAGTTCAAATGTTGAACGACATATTGACATCCAAGTTAGGTCATGTTTGCACGTCCAATTTGCGGGCCTAGTTTGGACATCATATAGGTTCCCAGAATTGGTCACGAACAACCCAATATAGACATGATCTGTATGTTTAGTGGGATTATTGTCAATATCTAACACTTTGGTCTAGCAATTAAACAAAACGTGCTGCTGGTCTGTTTCACTTCACTGTCTATTCCCTGTTAGACAGTGAAGGGGAACACATTTTGTCTTAATAAAGCTTCTCTTTATTAAGAGCTAAACTCATCTATTTTTGTACATATAACACATACTTGTGCTTTCATTCATTACTTTAAACTGCTTTTGTATAACTTATGTTTTGTAAAACAGGTTAATAAAGTACAAAACTTGAATTAAAATTGGCTGATGAATTTGTGCACCTCTAGAAAATATACAACGTTGCTGCTGTTTTTGATCTCTTACTGGAGATACTGTGATGTCTTCTTGTATTTGAGCCTCTACAATGGGAAGTGAACTAAGCTGAATAGAGGCGACTTTAAATTATGTGGAAGATAATACACTGATAAAGAGCACAGGTTGTTTCTATATTAGTTCCTTTTAATGTTCTCATTCAATGTTAGTCAGAGCACTAAAAGTATAGAAAAATAGTGCTTGTATGAATGGTAGGGCTGCCACGATTAGTCGACTAGTCACGATTACGTTGACAATCAAAATCGTTGACGACTAATTTAATAGTCGATGCGTCGTTTGAAGCTTTATCCCAAAAGATGCATATAAGTAGTAGCATTTAAGAGTGTAATAACAGACTGAAACAGAAGATGGCAGCACTGCATGTACAAGGATGCCAGCTGCCGTTAAACCCAGAAGAAGAAGAAAAGCAGCCCTTTTTCAACAATAGCTGTGGCTAGTTACTAGCCACAGCTATTGTTGAAAAAGGGCCGCGCTATGAATTCTGGGACACAGCTTCTTCTTCTTCGGGGTTTAACGGCAGCTGGCATCCTTGTACATGCAGTGCTGACGATTTTGATTGTCAACGTAATCGTGTCTAGTCGACTAATCGTGGCAGCCCTTAGTAATATTAAAACTATTTAATATTACTCTTATTATTCTTTCTGGGTCACAAAATAAACGTTTAACATATTTTCAGGATGTAGGTGTGTAAACCTCAAATATCTACTCAGTTTATCAAGACCCCACATATTTTCAAAAGCGCTCCGACGTTTTCGAGACATCTGTTACCCACCAGCTCGATAGCTAGCCGGGGGTCAAGGCTCAGTATAGCCGGTGAGAACACCGGACTCCCGGCAAAACGTTTTCAAACCCACCGCCGTCTTTCACTACTCAGGTTAAACATGATATATAAGTCACTTAGATAACTTAAAAATTTTATTGTTTGGCTTTTTTTTTAGTATTTTATTTGTTCCTGAGTAAATCGGTTTGGCTGAGATTAAAGTTATAGTTTTCACACAGCACACACAATATACTGTTATGTCCTGTTATATTTTAGATAGCAAGGAGCAGACGGCTCAGTTTATTAAACTTCACCGAAACAATCTG
>VURO01022236.1:1494-28884 GCA_015108175.1 Pelvicachromis taeniatus
GAACTGAACTCTCTGGTGGTTGAGTTTGATTAGTCAAAATCCAAGTCTCACTTTTTTCCCCTGTCCATTCTAACTCCAGAGACACTCCTTAGATATTACTGTTTTCAGTTGCTTTGGAAATAGAATTTAGTCAAATTGGACATATTATTATTGTACTGACCTGTCAAGCACCACCAGTGCATGTATATCTCCTGTAATTTGGTCAATGGTGAAGACAGAACCAACTCCCTCTCCTGAGAGTGTATATTTCACTGTATTATCTCCTTGGTCCATCTCTGTGTGGAGCTGCAAAGGAAATTATTATGAATTAATGTGTCACAAAATGAGTACAACAAATACTATATTGATTTCTAATTTGGAAGATGATATGCACATTAATTGCAGTAGTCTTCATTTGTTGTCTGTGAGAATTATATGAATGCACTTACTAGCTCCTTCATTAAGTACACCTGTTCAACTGCTTCTTAATTCAAATATCTAATCAGCATGACATAGTGTGTAATCTGTTTGTAAGCATGTAGGCTTGGTCAATATAACCTGCTGAAGTGGAACAAGAGTGATTGAAGTGTCGATGAATGTGGCATGGTTTGGGAGCAAGATGGGTTGAGCCTATTTCAGAAGCTGCTATCTACTGGGAGTATCTCTGGGGTTTAGAGAGGGTGGGCAGTAGCCTTGTTGATACCAGAGGTCAGTGTAGAATAGCCAGACTGCTCTAAATGTGGTTATGGTTGTTTTTTTTGTTTATAAATACAATAATAATTTAAAAACAGTATTTTGCATTCAGTCGAGTTTATTTGGGTCATCTTTGTCTAATAATAAAATTTGTTTCATAATCTGAAACATTTAAGTGTAACAACAAGTGATCAAAAAACTAAGAAATCATGAATGGAGTAAATACTTTTTCACAGCAGTCTACACTAACATGACATTTTTAGTCAAAATACCATGCTAACAAGAAATCAACACTGTCTGTCATGTTTGATAAGCAGCAACTGTTCTTCATCAGCCTTGTATGGTTGATGAAGAGAAGGTGCATTAAAGGTTACGCTGTGGGATTCCCAGTACCAGTGTGATCATGTTTTCTTTCTTCTATCCTGCTAAGGTTTCTACTGCCTCCTCTCAACCACTGTACACCACCCAATTTTACATCATTCACAATACAAATGCAGCCTCGAATGGCCCAACAGTCCCATTTGCTCCCCTCTTCTTCTTCTTTATAAGCTGCAAAGCTGCTTATGAGAGGAAACACCTGCTGTCGGTGGGAGGAGGACAAATCCTACAGAGGAAGGAAAGAGAGAGAGAGAAAACACACAGCCTCTATTTTTATTAATGCACAATTAATGCATGTCACGTCAGGTGACTTTTCTCCTGTAGTTCGCAATGTCAGGAAGTGATGCAGCAATAACGTTGTGGATAGGAAGAAGAAATGGACAAAGAAAATGGTCTTTTAAAGAGCGCTATCAGATGGTTCTCTTGACAAGACCAAAGTTATTTATTTGTATTTGACTTGAGTTACCACCATAGTACTTCGTACTCCTCAAACATCACTAGCTGGCCAAGCACACAGCTGATGCACAGACAAACACGGATGCACTGACCGCCTACTGGATACCGGACTCCTCTAAGTAATCACGGTTATCTCCGGGTAACAACACATTATTTTGGACAATAATGGGAACTTCGGTTGCATGCTTTGAGTGTTATGAGGAAGGAGAAGAAACACTTTGCTGACACGTGTGCTGGTAGCCAGACAGTGGGGCACTGAACATAAAGTCAACACCCTGACCATTGATAGTGCACACAACATGAATGCAGCGGCCAGGCGGCTGCTGTTTGAGCACATGCCTTGCGTTGCACATGGCCTCCATCAAGCCATCACAGTTTCTCTACAGATCAGTCCATTTGACAGCACACTGCCAAAACACAGAAAGGTCACAGGCCATTTCAAGCATAGCCCAACAAACACAGTGAAACTTGAAGCACATCAAATGCATGTTTTCACAAGAAAGAGGACATAGAATAGAATAGAATAGAATAGAATAGAACACTGGAAACGATCAAGTGTCTGCTGAGAAACCACAGATGGATGCACTGACCCTACATGCAACCAAATGTCACAAGCAGAGCTGGATACACTGGAGGAGTTGCAAACAGTACTGGACAGCATTAACGCATTTATAGTACATTTATTTCCTAATCAAAGTGGTTGTATTACAGAAGTGTGTGTGTGTGTGTGTGTGTGTGTGTGTGTGTGTGTGTGTGTGTGTGTGTGTGTGTGTCACTCACCCTCAGGTGATGAATATAACATGTTATTGACTGAAGCTTTTCTTATCACTACAGGCATATAACTGAACCTCTGGGAGGAGAAAAGTTTGTGTTGCTAGCATTGTGTCACAGCACTGGCACTGGATCCTAGGTTTAAGGACTTCAAGTCCCAAAGCAGACCTAACAGGGTCTACACTTGACCAGTGATGGACAGGGAGAGGCAGAGGCCTACACAGCCTAAACAACCAGTGTCATCTGAGCCATCTAAGAAAAGACTGGCTCTCATGCTTTCCTCAGAGTCTTCATCTAAAGAAGAGGATGACTGTAATTAAAAACCCACCCCACTCATCCAGTAACCTCCTGTTTTATTAACCTGTTAATTATCCACTGGGTTGCTAGGAACCTGTTTAATGTTAGGGTTAAATAAAGTTTTCACATATTTGGAAATCTTATAGTATCTAAAGCTATGCTTGTTTAACGTGTAACATAAAGCACCTGTGTCCTGGTTATTTTGTCTTATTTTTAATTGAGTTTCTCACTCTAATTGGTGACATTATAATTTGCTGTGTACATGAAAATAAGCTCTCTATATGATATCTCATACATGACATTTCATTAGTGGATCTTATATAATAGCAGCTGGTCAAGTCCACTATTCAGCTCATACTTCAGTGTGAATTCAGTGTTTTGCTTCCTCTTATGGAGAAGCACAGCTTTTGATCATTTATAATGAAATTAAACAGACTTTTGGAGAGTATCGTTTATGAAATTTATGATGAATCAGTTGGAAATGGCAAAGGAACAGCATATGCTAATTTTAAAAAGCAGATGCACTTTATCATCGTCCAGTTCAGTGCGGCATAGCTTTTTCCTGCAATGTAGTTGTTCCTTCTCCTCAAATTTCTTATCATTATGGTGATACATGGTGAGTATTATAAGAAGAATCGGATGTAATATAAAAATTGAGGCAGGTTTTTTTCTTTTACATTGTGTCGCTTGGTTCTTTAAATTTTAAATCTTTTTCTTTACATTTGTGGGACTTGTTAGAAAGTTGAGCCACTGATTTTGTGATCATTTTGTTCCGTCCAGTTATTCATTGATTGCCCAAAACTAATCAATGAAAATATGTCCACTAGAAGTATTGTATGGATTGTGAATTTGGTCTTGGTCTTGTTTTTATAATTATGTATTATCTTATGTAAAGTGAATGAGGTATAAAGTGAATGAGGTTGAGGAGCCTGGATAGCTCCCTCATGACCCCCTGTTTACTTCAATTCAAATCAATGTTATTTATAAAGCACCAAATCACAACTACAATAGCCTCAATGTACTTCATATTGTAAGGTAGACACTATAATAACACATTCAGAGGCAGCCCCAACAATCATATGACCCCATATGAGCACGTGCTTTGGCTACAGTGGGAAGGAAAAACTCCGTTTTAACAGGAAGGTTCAAAGCTCCATGCCTCCTCGTCTCAGCCCAGAACTTTGAACTCCTGTACTGAGCCCAGTGTTATAATGACCAGGACTTCTCTCTTTAAGTCCGAGAGGAGAGCTGTTCGGACTGATCAAGGTGCTGTCAAATTTCTAGAGACTGAGAGTTTTGTTTTCAAGTTAGCTGAAAGGGAAGTGTTTAATGTTTCTGAGCCAGCTTTTATGCCATGTGGTTCTCGGAGGTGGTCCAAGCTGTTGATAGGGACAAATGTTGAGTCAGCTGTTAGCTGTTTAAATGTCAGCTGAGGCTCTGCCAGTACTGGCACCCGTACCAGCTCCTCGGGTGGGGACAGCAGCTGCCCAGCCGTTGCCGGTACCTGTCCCTGCTCCCAGGGTGAGGGTGGCTGGCCTGTCCTTGTGTTCTGGAGGCTCAGGGGAGTTAGCTCAGAAATCATCACAACTACCCCCACAACCATCATCAAAACCATCACTACAACCTCTGTTGCAGTCCATAGCCCAGTCAGTAGCTCACATTAGCTCAGTCATTAGCTCTGTCATTTGTTCAGTCTCCAGTTTCAGCCAGGGGTCTCCGCACCTTCTGGCCCTGCATCTGCTCCCACTGGAGGTTCGGGTGAGCCACTCCAGCACTCTACGTCTTCCACGCTGCTGTCTGCCACCGCTGGCAGATCAGAAGAACTGTTCCAGCCTTCTGCTTTGTGTCTGCCGGAGGACTCCGGCATGTTTTGTGTCTGTGCCCGCTCAGCCATCTGTCTTCACTGGAGGGTCTGAGGAGCCGCTCCAGCACCTCATGTCCACTGACAGCTCAGGTGAGTCCGTTCAGCTTCCACCTGCAGGCTTCCACACCGTCACCTGCAGTGCCCCCACCTGCTACGTCGTCTGTGGTTGCCACACCCTCATCTGGTCCTACCTTGTCTGGGCCTCGCCCTGTTCAGACGGCCCGTCCATGTCTAGCACAGCCTCCTCGTCTACGTTCGCCTCCTCAACATCGCCGGCCACTTTCCAGGCTGCTGGCTGGGCATCATCACCGTCGTCTGCAGCCTCCTGAACTGGGCCACCGCCACCTCTGGATTTGCTTCACCTTTCGCTGAGTTTTGTGTGGTCGGCCTCCAGATTTGCTTCGGCACTGCTCTGTAATCTGCGTCGCTGCCACTTTTTGCACGGTTGGCACCCTGAACTTTTAAACTATGGACTATTAAATGGCCACCTGAACTGTTATGGACTTTTTCAAGCTCCAGTGTGTGTAATGGACATCTCGTTTTGGATCCCTGGAGCTTCTGCTTTGTTATGTTTGCTGGTGTCTCTAGGGCCACATGTCAGAACAGAATCGCCAATTACCAGAGTGGGTTCTGGTAATGTGGGTTGCTGAGTGGCGAAAAATAATTAGACACATGAACGGCACATGATCCTTTGATTATCTTCTTGGTTTTTCACACGTTTTCGCCTCATATGTACTTCAAGTCAACAAGTAAATGTATATGTCAACTGTACTTCACTATTGCTTCTATGGCACATCACCAGGATATTTGAAGTATTTATAAATACCTAAATGTAATCCTTTTCTGCCATGTGCTTTGCTGATTAAATAGCATTTGAACAGGTGTACCAGGAAAGAGATTTTTGGTATTTAGTTGTTTCTTTTTTTTTGTAGTACTGGAAAAGTAGTAGTAGCATAGCTTAAGTAGCCATCTGCTCTTGTTTTTAGTACTTTACTGTGTTGTACTTTTAGTGTGTACAAAGTTTGGTTAAGTTGATTTGATATTTAGTTAAGAATGACACTTTTAGTCAGTGTAGTTTTCCTCTGATATTTTGTCACAGATTTTTTTAGTTTACATGCCTTTTGATTTTCTTCTTTTTTTCAAATGAAACATTTCAAAGCATTTCAAATGGAAAGCATATAAGTGCTTTCCATTACCCTAATCTGGGTATTTTTTAAATATTGTATTCAAATCCACTTCCTGGTACAAGTGAGCACCAGGCAGCAAAATCTGAAAATGAAGCAACATGAGAGAGATAAAAACACATGAATTTTCTGTTAAATTTTACAGAAGGTAAAGAGTCATTAATTGGTAAAGTTCCTGTTGGGATTTAAAGACATGTACCGAGTACACACAAGCTCTCTTTAAATAATCTGGTAGACAGCCAGGAGAGATACAACAATTTAGTTTCACTTACCTTTCCAACATACTGAGGAACAGATCCCATGTACTCCTCCAGGACAAAGAACTGGTTCCACACCCATCCTCTTTTAATCCGGTGAGTTCCCAACCTACCCTGCCATCTCCTCTTGCCCTCCACTGATGTAACTTGCCCCAAAGAAGTCCTCAAACTTGGATTTTCGCTCCCTCCACCAGATAATGTAATGACACCCCTATTAGTTCTGTTGTGGAGGGAAGTCTGCGAAGGGATTTGGGATGTGTGGTCCAATAACAAACAAGATCCCAGCAGAAATATCATGACATATCTCTTTGCTATCATCAGGGAATGCGTTTGTCAAAAAATGGAAAAAATTTAAGAACAAAAACAACAAAAAACTGGGTTTGTTTAAGGTTGAAAATGGACATCCAAAGCTGGATGTGACCTGCTGGTAAGGACGGTAAGCACTGTACTCCCAGATAATTCATATACACATAGTTAATATACTGTCCTTGCTCAAATAAGCAAATCTCTGAAGATCATTGTAGGTTGATTTTGTTCAAAAGGATTGGGTTTGTTCGTTCTGTGACTGCAGAAGAACCACCTTGTCTTCTCCTTAGTTCCTCAGCATAGACACCTGGAGGAAAAGGTTTAAATAGTAATATTATATGTAGACTTCAACACAACAGTTCACCTTAAAGTCTAACTTTGTTACTTTTATTTAAACTTAAGTACTATTACTTAAGTGGGATTATGACTTATATTTATGTGAGCATAATTTTTTTCTTTTCTTTTTTTTCTCCTTGCTGTCTCAATGATTTTTCTAAAGCAATTTATATTGCCTTGCTGAAACCATTTAAAACAAGTGAGAGGCGATGCTGCTACCGCTATCATGTGGCACTGAATTAATCAGAATCTTCGGATATTTTGAAAGAATACAATGGCTTTGGATTGTATTACAGCAGGGATTTTCCAAGTCAAGATCCTGTGGCCCCTCCCCACAAAAAAGTGACCATAATTAGTGACTGAATTTGCAATATTCCTTCACTGCATTAGTGAGAATAGCTGTGTCTCACATTTACCTAAAACTGGGGGGATGTGAACATCCCATCACTAATCTTATGAGGGTAAGATGATTTCTCAAGTTTTTAACTAAATCTTTACACTTCTTCTTCCTAGACACTGTGACGACTGTCAGACTGCACGTGTAAGAGCGTCCACAAAAACTCTCAATGCAAAGTTTAATGAAAGCCAAATTCACTGATGTACGCAAAGTTAACTTTAAAACATTTGTTCCCACTATAACCAGTAACAATATAACATTACCTTTTAATATTTTAGTGTAAAAGAACTGCAACAGTGATGCCACCCTCACAGTACACCAGTATTTAAGTTCAAACATGTTTTCAAATGTGAAAGGTGTCCAACCCTATTTAAGTGAATATTATGACACAATAATCCACTCATAAAAATCAATTGGTGTTATTACTCTGGTTCAGAGCGCAAATTCTGGTTCTCCCATTAAAACCCCAGCAGGTAACACTGTCATTGTTCACACAAGCAGTCCCCCAGCACAAGAACAGAGTTCCTGATTGGAGCACTCTCCAGCACGCCGCCCAGTGGCTAACAACACTTGGCACTCTGTGTCAGTTGGCGCATAGACACAAATAACATTCAGAACTTGTTCTGACCCAAAGATGCAGGGAAGCAACTCTTTTGTCCAACCAAGGGGCCAAGGGGACCAACAAGTATACCTAACCTGCCTGTGGCCTCTCATTGAGGACAACTCCACAGTGGAAGAGAGTCTAACTGATCTCCAGGAAACTGGAGCTATGTGTTGAGGTGAGGCTGACTATAGTCAGCATCATCCAGCCTCATGCACCAGCTCGAGCTTCTTCTGCACCAGGCGACACTCCGCGTACCATAAGCCAATTTTGGAAGCCAGGGATCAGAGTGCCAGGACCTTTGACTCTGACTGCGAAGTCTACTAAGCACCAAACCCCTACGGCCCCTTCTGTAGGTTGTGGGCCCACAGGAGGACAGACCGGGGGGGCAGGCCCCATGAGCTAAGGCTGGCCACCAGAAGCTCAACCTTGAGACTCTACCCTGGGCTTGGCTCCAAGGTAGGATCCTGGTAAGATTATCCTGGGAAGGCTGTGCCTCACCCTTAAATGTTTATCCCGCATAGGAGTTATACGAACAAAGAACCAATTGTAAATGATATCTTTATGCATTAGCAAATACACATAATTGATTCCCACTTCATTAGTTGAATTGATTGAAACTACCAGAGAACACAGCTTTCTATATTTGCACCAGCAAGGTGACCCAAAGACCCATTAGCCCAAAACTTGCAAAACATAGCACTGTGTGCAGTGTGTAGTTTGGCCATTTTTTGAAAATGGACATGTAGCACACCTAAAAATTATATACAGCAGAAAGAAATTTAGAAAAATAATGAAGCAATTAGGCCATTTATTGAAAGCTCATCAGAAATTATTTGAATAGAAAAGTGCAACCTGGTGGTGAGTTGGATCAAGTGGCGGGGAAGGACGCTGGACAGACCTGGCACAGCTAAACGTATAATCAGAGTGTGCTGGGCACACCTAGCAGAGGCCCCTGTCCGCGAGATCTTCAACGCACACCTCTGGCCGAGTTTCAATAGCATTCCAAAAGAGACTGGGGGCATTGTGTCTGAATGAGCCATGGAAAAAGGCTTTCGGACTGCCTCGAAGAGATTCTGGGCAACGGTCAGGCGATTCAGGAGGGGAAAGCAGTGAACTACCTGCACTGTGTATAGTGCGGGTGGCGCGCTGCTGACTTTGACTGAGAACATTGTTGGGTAGTGGAAGGAATACTTCGAGGACCTCCTTAATCCCACTGGCATGTTTTCCGAGGAGGAAGCAGAGTCTGGGGCCAAGGGGATGACCCGCGAATCTCAAGGAGCAAGGTCACTGAGGCTGTTAAACAACTCCTTGGTGGCAGAGCCCCTGGGGTGGATGAGGTCTGCCTTGAGTTTCAGAAAGCTCTGAATGTTGTAGGGCTGTCTTGTATGACATGCCTCTACAATGTTGCGTGGAGATCAGGGGCAGTACCCCTGGATTGACAGACCGGGGTGGAGGTTCCCATCTTTATGAAAGGGGACCGGAGGGTGTGTTCCAACTATAGGGGAATCACACTCCTCAGACTCCCTGGGAAGGTCTATGCTAGAGTGCTTGAAAGGAGAGTCCATCCTTTAGTCAAACCTATGATACAGGAGGAACAATGCGGTTTTTGTCCTGGTCATGGAACACTGGATCAGCTCTTTATCCTCTCAAGGATACTTGAGGGTGCATGGGAGTTTGCCCAACCAGTCTACATGTGTTTCGTGTCCTGTGGGGGGTGCTCCGGGAGTATGGGGTGTCTGGCCCATTGCTACGGGCCATTCGATCCTTGTACAACTGTTGCAAAAACTTGGTCTGCATAGCCGGCAATAAGTCGGACTCATTCCAGATGGGTGATGGGCTCAGCCAGGGCTTCCCTTTGTCACCGATTCTGTTCGTAATTTTTATTGACAGAATTTCTAGGCGTAGCCAAATGGCGGAAGGAATTTACTTGGGTGGTCTCTGAATCTCATCTCTACTTTTCGCAGATGATGTGGTTCTGTTGGCTTCATCAGGTGATGGCCTCCAGCTCACGTTGGAACGGTTCGCAGCCGAGTGTGAAGAGGTGGGAAGGAGAATCAGCACCTCCAAATCCAAGGCTATGGTCTTCAGCCAGAAATGGAGTGCCCACTTGGGGTCAGGGACGAGTTCTTGCCCCAAGTGGAAGAGTTTAAGTATCTCGGGGTCTTTTTCATGAGTGATGGGAGAAGGGCGCGGGAGATCGACAGATGGATTGATGCTGTGGCTGCAGTGATGCGGACGCTGTACCGGTCTGTTGTGGTGAAGAGAGAGCCGAGTGTAAAAGTAAAGCTCTCAGTTAAGCAGTCGATCTACGTCCCTACCCTCACCTATGGTCACAAGCTGTGGGTAGTGACTGAAAGAACAAGATTGCGGATACAAACGGTGGAAATGGACTTCCTCCGAAGGGTGGCTGGACTCTCCCTTAGAAATAGGGTGAGAAGTTCGGCTATCCGGGAGGGGCTCAGAGTAGAGCCGCTGCTCCTTCACATCGAAAGGAGCCAGTTGAGGTGGTTTGTGCATCTGACAAGGATGCTGGGGGAGGTCTTCCAGGCATGTCTCACTGGGAAGAGGCCCCGGGGCAGACCCAGGACACGCTAGAGAGATTATATCTCCTGGCCTGGGAAGCTGGAGGAGGTGGCTGGGGAGAGAGAGGTCTGGGCTTCTCTGCTTGGGCCGCTGCCCCCGCTACCCAGCCCTGGATAAGTGTAAGGGGATGGATGGATGGATGGACGGAGTGAAAAAGGTTGAGGTTTGAAAAAATGCACAAGAAAAATTAGTGGCAACAGGTTTACAGTGATCATTGGTTTCCACCACTGGTGTTGGATATGTTAATAAAATTGATAAAAATATGAATGCATAAAAGTATTGTACGATTTTGTTCCACCATGCAGTACCATTTGGAAAGCTTCTGAATGCAACATGATTAATTTTTCAGCATGACAGTGATCTCAAACACACTGTACAGGTGGCTGGATCGATCCAAACATTGATACGAAGACGAGTACTCGAGCAATATTAGTAAATGGCAATATTTATACCATTTTGGATTTTGAGTTACTTTACTGTTAAACCCTTCATTTAAAATTAATATTTTCTGTCATGGTCCGAGTCAGTGGCTGTATTTGTGATCACTCGTGACTGTAAATAAATTATTTCACATCATGCTTCGAGTACCTGTGTGTTGAATCCACGCCTTGAGCCCACTCTGCATAGTGACAATTTTCAGCCTTCAGCTCCCATAGTTCCCACAGTCTCAGCTATTCCTCAGACTGTAAAGACAGACACACAATGTGAACACACAACTAAGTGTATTTAGAATCTTTTAAATAAAACTCATTGCATAATTAATGATTTAAAGGATAATTTGTATATTAGTATATAAACAATATGTCATGATATTTATATAGAGCGATTTATATTATTAGAGGTAGTTTGTGATACAGCATTATAACCTTCCTGGGTTTGAATTCAGAATCCTCTTACTGTGTAATCACTGAACAACTATGCTGCTCATGCACTGTTAGCATAACCACAGTGAGACCTTCCCCATCAGCATGATGCTAAACACGAATCAGTGTGAATGAATCAGAAAGCTGAGAGACAAAGCATCATCAGCTTTGCAGTCAGTTCAGGCACTTGACCACAGTTTGTGGTTGAGTTAAAAATTTGCAAACGCACAAACTGTGTAATATAAGACACACGTGAAGCATCTCCAGACTGCTGAAACAGAAAGGAAACAATATTATTGCTAAATAAATTAACTTCAAATATTTTGCTCTCCATAAAAATCTGTTGAAATTAAGATCTACTGCAATAAGTGATACCCAGGCTGAACTCCATGGTGTTACATGATTAGCATGACTGACATGTTACTAGTTCGCAATAAAATGACAAAATTAGCATGTGCCAGCATGGCTCATAGCAATTTATTAAGAAAAAAAGTGAAATAATGAGTGTCAGAATTCAAAAACTTAAAAACTTAAAATCCTCCCTCTGCTTCTCACTCACAGCAGGTTTAAAGAAATATTAAAGACTTTAAATAGAAATAGAAATAAAAATAAAAAATGCATGATTATGTTATTATGACTATATTATTCTTAAGCTATCCACAAATTATACGATTGTGACCAACACATGTTAACTGAAATTACAGGGCTTTCATAATTAAAAATATAATCAGTACTATTTGATACACATCATTTTGTTTAAATAGGTTGTTACAATAACTTGATGCTAACTGATGTTGGTGGTTGCAGCTACCTTACACAACAGTTAGAATCGATGCTTCTTTGATTTAGACAGATCGACCTATCGAGTGTCCCTGCACACAGACACACCTGTTTTTCTTTTTATATGACTTGCTGCTGCCACGGGTCAGTAAGAAGGTGAGCTTACGCTTTAAGAAATGACACATGTAATGCACTCACGACTGTGCAGTCGCTTAAAAAATTAAAGTACTTTAAATTATGTTGTTTGCTGTAACCATGAGCTTTGATCTTCTGTAGCACAATGTGAAACTTTGCACGGACCCTTTATGGTTACATATGGACAGTACTGTAGTTAACGTCATCCTGCCTGATAACAGACTTCTTATAATAGATAATAGATTTCTTCTCTCAGTGTTGCCTCCATGTGGTCTTTCAGTGATAATTATGATCATCATCTCTGTATATTCATGTTTCAAACAATTCTCACGTCCTGTCTTGCTTCCTTTGTATCATTTCCTTTTTAATTTTTCAGATCATTCTTCTCCAAAGAAGTTTGTATTTTGCTGTTTTATTTTCCCTCCGTGGAGATTCTGCATACATCTGAGTTCAAATTAGTTTTCAGTTTAATCTGCTACTTTCTAAGTCCGGCATTTTCATGCCGCTGATTTCACATTTCATGAGAGATCACAAATATAAACATATAAACAAACATATATAAATGAAAAAAAAATCAATACATTAATATTTATTTTTTATTATTAATGTAATAATTTAGTTACCACTTAAAGTAACCTAATATACACACTACTCTGGTGCAGGAATAACATGCAGACTCATGGCACTGGGTCTTTAAACCAGTGTTTGTGTTTTAAAGTTATACTTTGTGATTTAGTATTTTTCATGGTTCTTAGTTGTTTTCTGTTTATCTTATATTTATAGTCTGTATGTTTCTGTGCCTTCTCTTTGTTCCACGTTTCTCGTTACTCTTGTTTCCGTGATCCATGTTGCCTCTGTCTGCCCCCATCAGTCATGTCACAGCTTTAAGGCCGCATCATAGTGTGTGTCTCTTGTTTCCTGTTTTATTTTGATAGTCCCTTGTTTAAATAATAGATACACTGATTCTTATATAACGCTTTTCTACTCGCTCAAAGCACTTTATACAACATGCCCACCCACACAAGCACTTTCTTCTATGCTTTAACTCCTTACTAGTTAACATTCACACTCCGATGGATGCATCACAGAGGAACTTGGAGTTGGCATCTTGCCCATGGATATTTGGCACGCAGACTGTGGAGCCAGGGATCAAAGCACCAACCTTCTGATCAGTAGCTGACCTGAGCTACAGCCACCCAGTGTCTAGCTTACTAGTTTCCTAAGTTTTTACTTTAGTTGTTTCTAGTTTTTGGTTATGTTTTCTTATATCGAATGTTTGAGTTTTGCAAAGAGTAAAGCTAATAATAAAGCTGTCTCCTTCAGTTTACCTTTTGGTCTAAGTCCTGCATCTGGGTTGATGTCGCTGCAGCAGAGGATAGAGATTTGTGTGTTTATTCCGAGGCTGAATTACCTGCTTCTGGGCCCATTTTTCACATGCTGTTTGCAAACTTCCACCGATATTTCATTTGAATTCTGTTTTATTTGAATTTCTGTTTTTATGGCTGATTACAATTCTTTGGAAGTACTTTTGTCTTCTATGAAATAGATAGGAGTTTTTTGTTGTTGATAGAGTTAAATGTTAAGGCACAGCAATTAAGTGTCCCAATTGTTTAGGAGTTGTCACTATAAAAGGAAATCTCATCTTTCTTTAATATACACTTCCGGTCAAAAGTTTTAGTGTGTGTCCAGTTTTTTATTGCAATTCGGGTCCTATGAATAGCTTGAAATGGTACAAAGGTAAGTGGTGAAATGCCAGAGGTTATAAAAAGGTAAGGTTACCCAAAACTGAAAAATAATGTACATTTCAGAATGATGATGATACTTACAGCTCCCTCTGTCTGCATTAAAGCAGTGTTGGAACACACTGTGGTACCATACCCTCGTGAGCATCAGTTAAACAGTATTGTTCTGCAGAAATTTGTGTTCTAGCAAAAATGGCAACAAAAAAAAAAAGGCAACTGACAATGGAAGAGAAAGAGACCATCATAACACTTATAAATGGTCTTCTCTACAGAGAAATTGCAAAAAAAGTCAAGGTCTCAGTGAGTACAGTTTCCTTCACCATCAAAAGGCCTAGAAAGAGGTCTGACAGACCCAAATCCACAACTGAATCAGAGTATACGTTTCTGAGAGATAACAGCTTGCATGATAGGCAGCTCACAGGACAGCAGCTTCAAGCACAGTTTATGGTCATAGTAAGCAAGTCTCAGCTTCAACTGTGAAGAGAAGACTCAGAACTGCAGGTTTGACAGGACGAGTTGCACCAAGAAAGCCATTGTTAAGACGTCAGAATAAGACAAAGAGGTATGACTGGGCCATGAATCACCACCACTGGACTACTGAAGACTGAAAGAAGGTGTTATGGACTGAGGAGTCAAAATTTGAAATCTTTGGTTCATTATGCAGGATCTTTGTACACTGTCGAGTATGTAAAACGACGCTTCCACAGTGTGTGGCAACGGTCAAACATGGAGGAGGAAGTGTGATGGTTTGGGGCTGTTTGCTGGATCCAGGGTCGGTGCCACAGGTGCTTTCATGAGTGAAAAGTTTAGAATAAATTTTGGTCTGTAAATCGATTATATCTTTTTTTTTTTTCTTTTTAAGTCCAATTGCTTATTTCTGAGTGCAATGAGACATCTCCATATAAGGAGATGCCCAGAAAGCTGCAGAAGAAGAAACGTGAGCCAACATCAGACCACGGCAACCCTAAACTGTTTCGATCAAGCATTATGTTTCTGTGACATGCAGTAAAATCGTTTACTGTCTGGGTGCAGCAGCCTTTTGTCTCTCAGCCAGAGAGAGGAAGTCCATTGCACAATTTTAAATTCTGTTTGATAATAAATTTAAGAAACTGCACTTTGAGAATATTTGTCTTCTTTCTCTCTCATGAGAAAACCCAACACAACTGCAGTAGATGTTTGTTTTGTGTAGTGTTTTTTTACTTTACAGCAGTATTGGGGCATTATAACACAATATAAAACTGGTGTTTTATTACGCTAAACTCCTTCAATATTCACATCCATTAGTATCTACGTGATGTGATTGTCACGTGCTGTGTGATAGCAGGAAATGGTGGCCCCAAAGTGCAAACTCACGTAGGCCAAATTTGAACTCAAAATAGATTTAATGATGAAATCAAATGTAACTTAACTAGAAACCACAAAATAAACTTAAACATGCAGGCAGACAGAACCACACAGCGTGGAACAAGGGAGATCACGACACAGACCAAGGAAAACACAGGACTTAAATATACAGAGGGAGCAATGAGAAACAGGAGGGCAGCTCGGACAAATCAGGGCTAACAAGACAAGGGAAGCAAAACCAGACACGTTAACATGAGACACAAGAGCTGTGTCCCAATTCCTAGGACTCATCCCTCGTGTGCCACATTTGTAGGCCGATTACGTCCCAATTCGTAGACTCAAACAAATGCGGCCTACAAATGCGTCATTCATTTCCCCGAATTTGTAGGATGGGTCTGGTGTATCCTACGTGGCCCACCATATCCCAGATTTCATAGCGCGGCCCAGCCAATTCCAGTTTCCACCACTGGCGGCAGCAACGGAGACGGTAAAACCAAGGAGGTGGAAGGGGTAAGGGCGGGAACAGCTGGTGACGCAAATCTGAAGGCTAGACCGTCCCATTTCTCAAGCCTCGCACTTCTGGCCGTCGACGGCTGGGTTCCACGAGGGATGCGTCCTAGGAATTGGGACACAGCTAAGATCTGTCCCAAAATCTCAGCTGCATCCTTCGGAGGACCCGGCCCACGTAGACTGTAGGTTTGCGTCATCAGCTGTCTCGGTGGAGTTGAATAAACTCAGCCGTCTGCTCCTTGCTCTCTAAAATCTAACAGGACACTGGAGTAAATTCTCCACCATCTCACACTTCTGTTTAATCAGTTTTCTGTTTGACGTTTATTCAGCTGTGTGAAAACAAACCGATTTACTTTTGTAAATCATATATTGGCAAAAGTGCTCTGACGCCCCTGGAGACGTCGGCCACTCACCAGCTTAATTGCGGACCAGAGAAGATGTACTGGGAGTCCGCTGTTTTCGCCGGCTCTAGTGGGCCTTGACGACTCACTGAGGGATCAAGCTGGTGGGTAACAGACGTCTCCGAAAACGTCGGAGCACTTTTGCAAATATGTGATGTCCTAATAAACCGAGCAGATATTTGAAGTTTACACAGCTACATTCTCACCTGAAAATATCTTAAACTGGAATTGGCTGGGCCGCGCTATGAATTCTGGGATATGTTGGGCCATGAAGGACACACCCGACCCATCCTTTAAATTTGGGGAAATAAAGGACGCATTTGTCGGCCGCATTTGAAGGAGTCTAGGAATTGGGATAGCCTTCGTCACATTGCATTTTCTGGCTATTGTAAAATGGTTAATACATGTTAGAATATATGTAAAAACCTATGATACAGTTCATATGCAGTTCATATGCTCATTTCTAACCCCAGTTACTAGTTTTTTTTACTTTAATTATGGAATAAAAGTACAACATTCTTTTTTACATTAAATTACATAATAAAACCCAACAAATAACAGTGTGCATTTCTGCAATTTTAGGCCTACGTAATTGTAGAACTGTGTTTACCCGTATTATTAGTAATTTCATTGTTTTTACATATGTAACTTCATGTTATTTACTATATAAGATCTGTTAAAATACACAAGATTAAAACTAAAACAATGTTTTAATTATTACCACATGAAAATAAGAACATTTTCTTTCATTTAATTATGGAAAGTGTCCTTACTTTGATGTGATGGTAAATTTTTGTTAAGTATTTTTCTGGCACCAGAATATTACAGTTTTGTTTGTTTGTTTTCTGTTTGTCTGGGATTATATTTTATTTTTTTACAGTGTGGGGTTTACCTTGTATTATTGTATGGTCTTAATAATAAAGTATCTTGAGGCGACTGCTGTTGTAGTTTGGCAATACATAAGCTTGTATTGAAATGAAAAGGACTGAACATTGTTTAAGTTTGTGGGCATTCATTTATCAACAGCTTGCTTGAGGTCCTGACACATCATGCCAATTATGTTGAGGTCTAGACTTTGGCTCAACCTTGATTCTTTTGTCTTTTTTGCCATTTGCTGTAGATGCTTGGGATCATTGTCCTACTGCATGACCCAATTTGGGCAAAGCTTAAGCTGACGGACAGATGGCCTCAGAATTAACTCAGGAACACTTTGATACACAGAGGAGTTACTTGACAAACTAATACTAATTAAAGGTTCAGTAACAAGCTTTATGGTAGTTTTAAAAGCATTGTAGTCTAACATGAACATCCACCTATCAAATTTCTTAACTGCTTATCTAATTAAGGTTATGGCAGCACAGTGGTTAGCATTATCACCTCGCAGGAAATCTGTCTTGGGTTTGAAACTAGTCTGGGGCTTTTCTGTGTGATATTTGTATGTTCTCAAAACATGTTATGGATTCTCTCTGAGTAGTCCACATTCCAAAGACACGCATATGATTATGCGTGTATTGGCAATTCTAAGTTAAAAATATCGTGAATGATTGTTCAATCCATGCTCCAGTCTGCATGCCTACTATCCATGGGCAAGATACTAAACCCAAGTTGCTCTCTGATGAAACCTTTGACGTGTGAGTTTGAGATAGAAAGCACTTCAGGAGAACAAACATCTTGTGTGAACGAGGGAAGGTGTATAAAGCACTTTGAGTGCTTACGTATAGTAAAAAAGCTCTGTAGAAGAACCAGGCCAAATAAATATCATATTAGGTGAAAGAGGTTAATCACACAGATATTATTAGCTGTTCAAAATGTGATTTACAGGACTTTTTTGTGTGTCTGTTATTATTGTTTTACTGTTAATGTCACAATTGCAGCTTCTTTTTTAAGACTGCCTTTGAAGATTCCACATTTGGCAAATGAGTCATGTTGAAAGAATATGCACTCTCAAACTATTTCTATAAACTATTCAAACTTAAATTAATTTAATAAGCACATTAAACATATAGTTTATGAGCTCTACCTTTTTCAATTTTAAAATAACTGCCTTCATTAAAATCTAACATTCCCACACAGTGTGTGATGTATGTGATCTGCATGGAAAATTGCTCCCAAGCTTCACATCTCATAACCATAACAGCTCAAGCATGTTTTTTCACAGAGCGTAAACATGCTTTCCTGTCCTGGAATGCACAGCATGTCCTTGTTGCAGCTCCCTTCACTGCAGCTGACACCTGCTTAATTGATTTAGGACAGAGCCTGGAAGCTCCCCAGCACCCCTTCGACTTACTGCTTACCTCTCACGCTAAAGCTTGCTAACCTAGATGGTTGTTGACACATGAAAATAAAAGCTTTGTTAAGAAACTTGCAAGAACCAGACAAAATTGCATTTAATTTCCGGGTGCAGCATCAGAACCCTCTGATACTTTGTTTCACCAATGAGCAGTGCATTTACCTCACATACGCCTTCCAGTGTCCCTCCACGCTGCTGTAAGTTGATTAAGTCCAAATATTTCTCACTCTGTGGTGAGTTCTTCCTTTAGTTCACTCCACTGAACTAAACCCATGCTCGATGTGCATTCACCCCCCCCTCCCTCTGTATCCTCCAATCTCTCGGTCTCTTTCCTTCTAAATCCCTCCCTCCCTCTTTCTCCCTCCCTCCCTCTTTCTCCCTCATACTCTTGACTCTTTCTCTTGCTCTTCTTTCAGTTCAATTCAGTTGCTCTATATTGACATAATAGTTTTTAAAACCATAAAGCCATAGCACAAAAACACACTTTAATTAACCCTTTTACAACTAACATAGAACAAGTCCGCCAGAACTTATCTTCACATTTGTACATGATGTTGTGGCATTTTTTGGGAGCTTTTCAAGTTGCTACACGTCAGTATAACTGTTATATCTCAAATTTGAATAATATCTATAATAATATATGTATCTTTTAAGTCCATAGTAACTATGTGCTGTCTTTCAGTCCAGCTTTGTTCAGCCACTGGTAGGATTTCTGGATATCAGCCACCTCTTCTATCTGCCGGTGGTACATACCGTGCAGGGGCTTATCCTTCCATGATGGTAACCTCCTCTTCCTCCTCTTTCTTGGGTTTCTGCTGCCTGAGGTGTTCACTAAGCACTCGGTCAGTTGGGGCCATCTTCCTGATGTACTCATGGATGTTCAGTGTCTCAACTTGGACTGTGGTGCTGACACTCACCAGTCCACGGCCGCCTTCCTTCCGCTTAGCATACAGCCTCAGGGTGCTGGACTTGGGGTGAAACCCTCCATGCATGGTCAGGAGCTTCCTGGTCTTGATGTCAGTGGCTTCTATGTCCTCCTTTAGCCAGTTTATCACCCCAGCAGGGTATCTGATCACGAGCAGGGCATAGGTGTTTATAGTCCGGATCTTGTTCTTGCCATTCAGCTGACTCCTCAGGACTTGCCTTACCCTCTGCAGGTACTTGGTGGTTGCAGCTTTCCTAGCGTCCTCTTCATGGTTCCCATTTGTCTGTGGGATCCCCAGGTACTTGTAACTGTCCTCTATGTCAGCAATGTTGCCTTCTGGTAGTTCGATCCCCTCAGTTCTGACTACCTTCCCTCTCTTTGTTACCATCCGACAACACTTCTCCATTGTCATTGCTGTATATCCTGGTGGTGTGGATCAGTGAATCGATATCTCGTTCACTCTTGGCATACAGCTTGATGTCATCCATGTAGAGGAGGTGGCTGACAACTTCTCCATTTCGTTGTCGGTATCCGTAGCCAGTCTTGTCAATGATCTGACTGAGGGGATTCAGGCCAATCCAGAACAGCAGCGGGGACAGAGCATCTCCTTGGTAGATCCCGCACTTGATGCTGACTTGTGCTATGGGCTTGAAGTTGGCCTCGTGTTGTATGCCACATCCCCATAGAGATCCTGATCTCAGGGTCCTGTTGATCTTATACAGTTCTAGGCATTCCAGGATCCAGGTGTGGGGCATCGAGTCATAGGCCTTCTTGTAATCAATCCAGGCAAAGCTCAGGTTGGTCAGCCTACTCTTGCAGTCTCGGTTGTTTGCTCGGTCTAGCAGTAGCTGGTATTCTTACCAATCCCTTTCTGTGCCCTGCTCATGTGTTGACCCATGTGCCCATTCATCTTAGCCGCTATGATGCCTGACAGGAGCTTCCATGTGGTACTGAGGCAGGTTATTGGTCGGTAGTTAGAGGGGACTGGTCCCTTCTGGGGGTCCTTGAGGATTAGGACCGTCCAGCCTGGGTGTCTCTCATCGACTAGCAGCTGGTTCATCTGTGCTGCCAGTTTCTTCAGCCAGTAGGCGTGAATCATGTCGGGGCCTGGTGCTGTCCAACTCTTCATACTAGAGACCCTCTCCTGGATGTCTGCCACTGCGATGGTTGCTGGACCCTGTTCAGGGAGGTTGCTGTGGTCTGCCCTCAGATCCACCAGCCACTGAGCATAGTGTGTTGTACCTCGTCAATCTCTAGCTGTGTGAGCAGTCCCTTCTTCCGAATGTTGGAACACTGAGCTACTAGTCGTTTCGCCGTCAATGTGGATGTTGGGTATCGAAGATTCCATAGGTCCCTCATCCTATTCATGTAGCCCCGTCCGCTGGGGTTTCTTGCGTAGTAGCATTCCAACAGTGCCCTATTTTCATCTCTTGCCCACCGATGCCTTCTTGTTCAAGTAGCCCACTTCTGGCCAGGGTTCCCTGGTTCCTCAACACCTGACGCGGACCTTGTTGATCCGGGCGATGTCCGAGCCGGCATGCCTTCATATTTATGTCTCTCGCTCATATCTGCGGTAGGCTCGCTCAGCATGGTGGGTCTAACCTTGGGGAACCCTTACTGGATACAAACGCCTCAGGCAGGGATCAAACCTATGACCTTACCACTCCAGAGGCGTGTAGTCTTACCACTGCGGTATCCAGCTGCCTTGGACTCCACCTCTCTGGGAACATCTCAGGCCCTTCAAGGTATGGAGGCCTATCTCCCCTCACTACACTCCCTGCTGGTGGCTGAAGCCCTCGGATGTTGGTGCGCTGGTGGTTCTTGGTGTTTGGGGCTGGGTGCCCGGGTATGTGCCGACTTGCTCCCGCCGGCTGCTTGGCAGGACCCAGCCCCCGTGGCTCGGTCAGGCCCCTTCCAGGGGGGTAGGGGCCCTCATGCCTGTGGCTTATGGGCCTGGTCCACTCTGGTGCAGCTGGCTGCTGGCAGAGCCGGCAGGCATGTCAGCTTCTGCTCCGTGGCTGCTGAGCCCTCATCTGAGGCTCTGCTCAGCTCCTTCCGGGAGGATGGCGCGGTTGCCCCTCTGGTGGTCCTCCATGGGCTCTCGCGCTCTGGGGACCTCTGGATGTCTGGGGCCTGGATCTCCTCCGTGCCTGCTTTATGCCCTGGGGGATTTTTTTTTCTTTTTTTGTTTTCTCTCACTGTCCCTCCACTGAGCATCTTTCTTGCCCTTCAGACGATAAATCTGATCGCTAAAGATCCAAATGGGCCTGGCAAAAAAAACAAAAAAACAATGTAATGTGTTATGGCATTCGTTATCTTCCGATATCTTTTGCTGCTCTTATCATGCAGTGTTCAACTGTCAAAAGATGCAGTAACTATAGACTGTTTGCTACAATGAACCTGAGTGTCACTTTCATTATACTTTTCAGCAGACTTTTTTGTCATGCACTCCTCATACTGTGGTGATTTTTCAACTGCCGTTATTAGTTGGTTATGTTTCTGTTAGATGTTATAACTTTATTGTGACGGGTTTTGCACACTACCTGTTTCTGGTGCACATCTGCAGCCTCAAACCCAAAATACTCCCAAATGACCAATGTGCTGTTTTTCTTGGGGATCTCCTCACTGTGCTTCTGGTTCCGCTGAAGCCATCATAGCATGTTCAGATGTCAAAGCACAAGGGGCAGATTAGTCTTGATTGGTTAATGTGACCTGTCAAGTAGCATGCCACTTCTGATTGTTGAGTTTGGCAGGATGGTAGAGAGACGTCAAGTATGTGTTAAAACAAAAAACCCCACAACAGATCCTGGGTCAGTTAGGAGCGCTGCAAAAAATTTCAAGACAGAAGCTGGAAGATGTTTGGTCATTTGTTCTGACACAAGCTGTTGGGGAATTATATAATAATTTTAATCAGTTTATGAAAAAGTTTCCAAAACCAAATTTGTGTAAAGTTGCAAATAAACATTTCCAGTTAACTCTGTCAAACTCTTTTTCCGCATCTAGAGATATTGTGGTTTCAATGTTTTAACTTACGGAAGCCGAGAACGGCCATATCCGTTAATAATATTTTTATGTCATTATCTCGAGAAAAAGATTTAGTTTTCTCGAGATAACAAGAAAATTATGACAGCAAAATAAGTGACTTCATTGCCGTGGTTGGTGCAATCGCCTGTAAAGCTGAAGCTGGGACAACCTTCTTCTCAAATGACAAGGACTGATCTCAATATTGTCACTAAAAGACAGACACATCGCAATTTCAGCTTGCGTTAGACCTCGACTGAAATACCGCCTGATGAGTTGATCAGTGCTCCTTGATGTGCCATTTTCAGCAATTGACAAATTTTTGTCCCGAGAACAATGTTTTAATCATCTCATGATAACAGGATTTGTTTTCCCGAGATAATGAGTTATTTATCGCGTTATCTCAAGATATCCGCGGTCTGGTTTTCTCGAGATAATGAGATAAATAAGTTGTCATCTCAAGAAAACGCCACGAAAAAGATTTTCTATGCATATCCTCTCTCGGCTTCTGTATTTACTGCATGAGTAATCAATTAAATTTAATAATCTGCGTGTATTTGTTGGTGAGTGCCTACCTTTCATGAAACCGGTTTGGTCAGGATGAATTAAAAGGGGGGTTATGTTCTCTAATCTCTTTGAGAGAGCTTTGCTGATTATTTTGAGGTCTACATTAAAAAGGGATTTTGGACGAAATACAGGGTCTTTGCCTGGTTTTAGCAGGAGACTAATGTTGGCAGAATTCATATTTGGAAGTAGTCTGCCATTTTCCTTGATTTCCTGCAACACTCTGTGAAAAACTGGTGCCACAATTGTCCAGAATTCTATGTAGGATTCTGCTGGAAAGCAGTCTGGACCTGGAGCCTTATTATTGGGCAGACTTATCAGGGCTTCCTGAAGCTCACCTGGTGTCAGTGGTGAATCCAGTGTCTTTGCTTGACTGTCTCGTAACTTTGGAAGAGTTACGTTGTCAAGAAAGTGATCAATTTTGTTTTTAGATGGTGGCAGAAGGCTTTCACTTGGGTGGTCTCAGAATCTCATCTCGGCTTTTCGTAGATGATGTAGTTCTCTTGGCTTCATCGAGTGATGGCCTCCAGCTTGCTTTGGAAGCGAGAGATCAACAGGCAGATTGGTGCTGTGGCTGCAGTGATGCAGACACTGTACGGTCCGTTGTGGTGTACTTGTGGTATCTTGTACTTTTAGATCTTACTGCAGTGTTTGATACTAGTGTTAATGTTGAAAAATCTTTGTCCACCTCAGCCCCCCTTTCTTGTGGGGTTCCTCAGGGCTCAATCCTTGGTCCTTTTTCTTTGTACCTGCTCCGTTTGGGTTCTATTCTTAGAAAACATCAGCTATCCTTTCACTGCTATGCAGACGACTGCCAAATTTACCTGCCTTTAGCACCTAATAGTCCAGGCTCCATCCAACTCCTTTTAAACTGCCTTGAAGATGTCAAGGTTTGGATGGCTCTGAACTTTTTGAGCTTCAGTGAAAGCAAAACAGAGGTAGTTATATTCAGGCCTAATAATACCTCTCGCAACTCACTTATTCGTTATGGTTGGCTTGGGTCATATATCAAACAGCATGTCACAAATCTGGGAGTCACTATGGAGTTGGATTTTTAAATTTAATAAACAAATCAGTTCTGTGTTGCAAAAAAACTTTTTTCAGTTAAGGCAAATAGCACAGCCTAAGCCAGTTTTGTCAAGGCATGACTTGGAGAAAATAATACATGCCTTTATCTCAACTCAGCTTGACTATTGCAATGCACTTTATGCTGGAGTCAGACCAAGCATCCCTCTTATGTCTTCAGCTTGTTCAAAATGCTAAACGGTCTTGCTCCTCCGTATCTTTCTGAGGTACTCCAGTCTTATATTCGTGGGTCTTTAGATCAGCCGACCAGCTGCTTTTGGTTGTCCCAAAAACTAGGCTGAAACTTAGAGGAGAACGAGCTTTTTCATTTGTGGCTCCCAAACTTTGGAATATGATGCCTTTAAATATTAGACAGGCATCTTCACTTCCTGTTTTTAAGTCTCTTTTGAAAACATTTCTTTTCAATAGCGTTTGGACTGGTGTGAGTTGATATGTTTTTTATTCTTTTATGTCAGGGTTTTAAAGTGAATTGTTTTATCTTTTGTTTTTTTTCTTGTTGTGTTTTTGTACAGCACTTGTCAAACTTTCTGTTTTTTAAATGTGCTGTATAAATACATTGGATTTGGATGTAAAAAATACCATCTGTCGTATAGGTGCTGGATTTCCATCATCCTCATCAGCTAAAGGAGGGACTGGAGGGCTTCAGTCTTGATCTGCCAGATCAACCAGAAACTCTGGAGCAGTTACTAGTGGACTGTAGAGACACCCTCAAATATGGTGTTAGTACAGGTATGTGGATTAGTAAAAACATCATTATCATGGTCAAGTTTGAGTTCTTACCTACAGATGTGTATTTCTGTTGCTGCAGCAACAACAAAGAAAAGTCGTCCCTTGTTCCACTCGACAATGGGGGATTTGTCTCTGTGCAAACTACGTTACCTGTATCACTTAGGATTCAGATGTGCTCAGCGTGCCACTCAATCTGCTCAAGTGCTTCTAAAAGTACTTGTTATTAATATTTATTATGTATTTATTTTTGAAAAGTATCATTGGCTTTTAGAACACTGCACATCAATGAATAAACCTAGTTTTGTCCTGGTGCGCCTGAACTTTAGTTCAGTATTACAACTCATATAGAATACAATTACTGACACAGAAAAATAGTAATTCCACCATCAAGGCATCAAACACCCGGATTGGAACAACCAGGTAAGTGCTTCATGGCTCAGGAGTCAAGAAACGCCCAGTTGACCTGACTGGTTTCTCTCCATATTATATAGCATGCTAATATATGCTTTGTTTCTACACAGCTGGTTTCCAGTCAATGTTTAAGTCATGGTTCTACATTGTGACTCAAAACCTAACGTCTTTATGCAGTATACATTTTCCCAATGAACTGAACTTTAAGCACAAATATTTATTGCCACTGATTAGTACAAAATGTCTTGTCTGAAACATTTGATGGCAGGAAGTGTGTTGGAAATATATTACTTGTTCTTTCTGACCTTGTTCTCAGTCATTTGTGGAAAATGCAAGAAACAAATTGCTTTTCAGTGTCTTATGGAGTAGTTTGTGGCATAGCAGCATTATTAATTATTTTGCGCAAACCCAAAGCTAAAAAGATGTGTTCAAAATATTCAGTAGAGAGAAGAACAAGATAATCTTGTTATCTTTTTTGGACTTGTGATAAGCTGATTAAAGAAGATGATGTGAGTTTGTAGCATAAACTTAAATGTGTTGACCTCAAACTGCTGCTGTTGTCCATGGTGCTGATCAGAAGCTGGAATGATGTTATTATAGTTGATTATTGCAGGCACATTTCTACTCTGACCACTCAGAGTGCTTGTACTTCAGGCCTCATTTAGCCTTTTTGTATTTATAAGCACTTTACATCTAACATATGAAGAATATGGTTATTTCCTTACCTGGTTGATTTATCCTGCTTGAACTCAAATGGAGTTACATAGCTACTCATTAAAACACTAAGATGATTTTTAAAATGTTAAAATTGTTCAAGCCTTGCTAGAGATAGAACATTGCCTGTGATATGACTCCATGTATACTGTCTATTTCCACTGTAAAAGCAGCTCCAACATCACACAGCTCATGAGATTCTGTGAGGATTTTTACACTTTTTCTGGAGGCAGCATGTGGTTCTGGATGGTTTCTGTCCAAAGAGGGACTTTCAGTACAATTAAAGTCACCTCTGACAGACTGAAATTCCTCCCTACTACATCTATGTATTATTTCACTTACGATAGTTAATAAACCCACCTTTCTGAATCTACATTTGGACCTGTACATATGTTTTCCAACACTGCCCTTACCTTTAAAATCTCAGCTGCCATTACTTCATCAAGTTTAAACAGGAGTAATAAAATCATTGGAAAATAGCATTCACCAGTGACGCTGCTTCTATGGAAATTTTCACCATGAGAGTCCCTCTTCCAGTCTGCACTGTCACTAGACCAAATTCAAAATGTGTTTGTTTGATCGAAGGTCTCTTTATTGGTGAAGTGTTCCTGTCCAAGTTCTCCCGTGGTTTTCATATACAGCAGAAAAATAGTAATTATTAAGCACGTCACCAATTTTCTAAGTCAGTATATTCCTAAAGATGCTTACTGACATGAAATTCTGACCAGATGTCAGTAACAAGCCGGGGCGGCATGGCACTTGTGCCGTATTGTTGACACCAGGAGATTTGGCATCTAGTCAGTCTTTCTGGGCGTGACTGAATAAAAGGGCCCTCCATCCCAGCTGCAGCTGCCAAAATACTGTACGATGAAGCATGCACCAAGGTTTGTATTTTCATGCCAGTGTTTCCAATCAAACAAACTGATGCATTAAAAGCACCAATATAAGTATGAAAAGTATTGGTTAAGGGAACGTGGGTTGTTAGAAAGAAATGGATTAAATATTCTTTAGAAAATAGTCAGACATCAATTAAATTCAGTTTAATGTAATTTTATTTATTTAGCCTCAAATCACAGCCACAAACAGTTGCCTCAAGGCACTTTATACTGTAAGGTAAAGAGCCTAAAGTAATACAGAGAAAACACAGAAACCCCCCAAAATCATAAGACCAACTTGAGAAGTCCTTTGGTGACAGTGGGAAGGAAAAAAAACCCTTTTAACATTAAGAAACTGCTGGTAGAATGAGGCTTAATGAAGGATGTTTCTGCTACTATACATATTTAATTTTTTTCTTTATGGTCTTTATTTTATTGGAGATGCACAAATGCACACAAGAAATGTCAAACCTTAGTAGTAAGACACTTTTATAACACACACACACACACACACACACACACACACACACACACACACACACACACACACACACACACACACAAACAAACATGCATATATAAACACCAAACAGAAAAAAGCCCTGCTATAAAACTACATATACACAATTCACTCACGCTCCTTGACACACTTATTCACTGCACTCACATGGAAAGAGAGAGAGAGAGGGAGAGCGAGAGAGAGAGAGAGACTAATTTTTCTTTTCTTACTTTTTTCAGGTCATCCACGTTTTTTCAATCAGCTGTCTTCAGGTTTGGATGTGATTGGTGTGGCCGGAGAGTGGTTGACCTCAACAGCCAACACTAACATGTAAGATCTAAAAAAAAAAAAAAAAAAAAATTAAAAAAAAAATAAAAATTAATTTTTAAAAAAATA
>VURO01022237.1:9688-23763 GCA_015108175.1 Pelvicachromis taeniatus
CGAGGCTGGTGGAGCAGTCGCTCCGTTGCCCTCCACCTGCAAGGCGGGCCGTGCACCGCCGCTACTTGCAACTAGCCCGCTCGCTAGCGCTACCAGCCCGCTCGCTAGCGCTACTAGCCCGCTCGCTAGTGCTACTAGCCCGCTCGCTAGCACTACTAGCCCGCTAGCGCACCTGCGGCTTTTAGTCTGGTGCGGCTAATGTATGAACAAAATATGATTTTTTCATAATTTCAAGTTGTGCGGCTAATATTCAGGTGCGCTCTGTAGTCCGGAAAATACGGTATGTTCATTGTGGAAAAAAGCTGCCTCACAGCTGTATGTGGAGCCAAACATGGTCAACATGTACAGGGCTACTTTCCTCAGATTTGGGAAAGCTGTCTCAGAGACCATTTGGAGCCAGAAGGTGGCAGGTTCAGTTCTTCCAAACTGCTCTTTCAGGGCCACATCTCTGCTTGGAGATCAACCAGTTGCATCTGAAGAGGCCCAGCATTTGAACTGCTGTGTGACTTCCTTTGAGAACCGTCAGAGAGTTCCTTATGAACATGGTGAGCTGCTGTCCAAAGCTGAAGCTATCAAAACGTTTTCAATCAGCGTATTAATAAAGTCAACAAAAGAGGTCACACCTCTCTGTCCCTGAACCTGTTCCTTTACTGTCGGGAAGGGTGCATAGTGTCCTTGCAGGTCTTCTTTGAACACTTCAAGTTTCCTCTGAAAGGAGCGGACAGTCAGTTCACAAATTGAATTGTCCTCGCCCTGCAGCTTCAAATTCACTTCATTCAGGTGTGAAGTGATATGAACCAAAAAGGCCACAATATCCATGTTTTTCTCATCATTTAAAAAGAGAGAAAAGTTTGTTGCTTTCTGACTTTCCAGCTCTTCCAAGAAAGCTGCTGCTTCACTTCTGATGGACCAAAATCGCTCCAATGCCTTTCCTGAGCCATCTCACATTTTTGTGAAGCAGAAGCTCATCAGCGTGTGCATCAACTTCTCTGAGAATTCCCTGAGCGTGCGATGCTCAGGAGAAGAAGATACCCTGGTTTGCCTCTATTCCTCGCTTTGTTAACGTGTTCTTAATGGCCAGGTAGATATCCTCTCATCTTGTAGTGCTCTGAAGGGAAGTTACACCTAACAGGTCTTCACACAGCTCTTTATCGTTATTGAAGAACCGTACATAAACTACCAGCTGAGCATTGTCAGACACATCAGTGGACTCGTCGACAGCCAAGCCTACACATGGTGTCTTATGAATGGCTTCTTCCGGCTGGGATAGAACGTCCTGAGCTAATATGTCACTGCTCTTTGTGGCTGTTGATGCCGACATAGGTATTTGCTTTATGTTGTCACAAAGTTCTTCTTTTTGTTTACCCTCACGTAATGTTTCTGCTACTGCACTCATGCACTCTTTGACAACACCTGCATCTGTAAAGGGCTTTTAGTGTTGACCTAAAATCCAAGCAACTCTGAGGGAACATTCATGAGCATGTTGTTGGGCGCTGAAAGAATGGGTTAAGATCCCGGTGGACTGATTGTATTGATCGTGTCCCGGTGGACTGATTGTATTGATCGTGTCCCGGTGGACTGATTGTATTGATCGTGTCCCGGTGGACTGATTGTATTGATCGTGTCCCGGTGGACTGATTGTATTGGGCTTGTTCAAAGACTTTGTGCCTTGTCTCATAGTGGGGTATGACATTGCCACTTTTAATAAGTGCCATGGTTTCTGAACATACGAGACACAGTGGTTTCCTGCCTGTGGCCGGAATAATGAACATGTATGCGTGGGTCCATTCAGCCTTGAAAGTGTGATTTTTGGAGTCTACGTTTCTTTTTTTTGAAAGCGCCATAGTTGTTTTACCTCTTGTGACTCCCACTCGCGTCTTGTGAGTGAGTGAGTTGTTCACAGTTGAACAAAAAGCAGTTTTGAGGAAACTTCAGCTTTCAGCTGGCCATTTTGCTTCAACAACTTTTCAAATACCAACTTCAGCTTTTCCAGCTATTTCCGGCTATTATCAGCAAACCAGTTGAAGCATACAGTTGAAGCATGCAGTTGAAGCATGGCAAGCATTCACACAGCCTTTTCGCAGGAAATGCAAGGGTTTCTAGTTTAAAGTTTGTTTTTTAATCCAGGCTGCTGAGACTTTAATGAGTTCTGGCTGAATTTTATGTTGAAATATGTTCAAACTTTGACACACAATCATCCAGCAGCATTTTTTATTTATTTTTTACATTTTTTTCAAACACAAATGGCCAAAATCAGTCATACTGACCAAAAGACTACATATCTACAGTCTTATTTGCATTTTGCATAGATTTTACAAAGTTAACGTGTTCGGCTGGATTACAGCTTGACCCTTTGAGTAAAAGTAAGACAAACGTGAGGGTCCAGATTGAAAGACATTCATATTCCTCCATTCATTGGATTATAAAGGAGATTCTGCTCTTTAGTTACCTGTTGCCATGGTGAATCATGGCATCATAGCTCTTTGACGAGGGCTTTCTTTCATTAATCAACAACCTCTTTAACTCGGTGTGAACACACTGAGTTCATTCTGAGGAACTGAGATCAACTAAAAACGGAGTTTCCATGTCTGCGTTAATCAACTCGAAGTTTATTTGTAGACTCTGAGTTTGTTCAGCCAGCTTCCTGGACCGGGGCCCAGATGTGTGCCCATGTTTACAATTACATATTTGTAATAGCAAAACTCTACAAGACGTTTTGCTTTTTTCCTAGCCTGCCATTGTAGAAAAGGCTGTGATCTCACCGACCTGCCTTGTCATTTAGTACTTCCGCTCTCTACGCCATCTTGTGATACAAAGTGGTACCACACAAAAGTACAGCCGGGCCTTAGTTCAACTTAAAGTGATATTACAATACGCAGATGTGTTAGACATAAAGTCACAGCAGCAGTTTCTTCACAGATGTTACATTTAGCTCACTGTAGATATATTATCAGTGTTAATACACAACATGTGAAACTGATGGGAGGGGCACTCTGCACTATAACACTGAGTATTCACTTGTTTCCCTAGCTGGAGGATGCTTAGACAGGATCAGGTCCTTGTGTTAACAGGGGTCAACAGTCAGGGCCACTTGAGGACAGCCTATTGAGTGCTTCTTTGCTACACTTTCTGCGCTAATGGAAGGGTCCAGAGCTGTCAAAATATATTTGTGCACAAAGCTTAAACAAATGCACTATCCCTCAGAATGAATAATACAAGGACAGGAAGCTTTGGACAGACAGCCGTGTCACAACACTGACTTGCAACATCTCCAACGGAGTCAAACAAAATAAGACAGATGAGGAGCTCGCTCAATAAAAAGCCCGTTAGGGCTTCTTGACGCGGCGTATGATTGAAAACCACGGAAAACGATATCCACAAAACAAAGAGTTCAAAATTCAAAACATTTTCCCCGACGGTCGCTCACGCTGTAGAGGCCGTAATGTCATGTTTGTGTATTGGTTTTCTGGATTCTGTCCTGTGGAGTCGCTCTTTTCAAAGCTCAGATGTTGTTTATGATGCTTGTGAAAAAGAACGCGCTGGCCAACAAGCTTATATCACTAACATATTTTGCCACAAATTGAAATGTTATTCTATGAAGTGACCAGTATCCAAAAGTGCTGTTCACAAGACGGTGATAATTGCTCCTAAGTTTTACAAAAGCATTTGAGAGTCCACGTTAATGATTTGGTTGAACATAATCAAACTGTTCATTCATATATTTTGCGTAAATGTTTGTGTAAAAACATATATGTTTGTTTGTTTGTTTGTTTGTTTGTTTACAATACAGTTGCGTTTTCTTGTGAATGGTCTGTTCATGTATACACCCAAATCTTGGCTGGGGCTTCTTTTCCACAGAGGCGATCATGCCTGCAGCGTTGCCCAGGTTGCCCAGGTAACGCTCATCTTTATTTTGGGGTCCGGTGTTTCTTACCCTCCACAGATTCTCTGTGGGGTTCAAGTGAGTTGGCTAATCAATCAAGAAGCAATAACATGGGCAGCAAATGATGAATTTTTGGCTCTGTGGACTAGTGCTAAGTCCTGCTGGAAAAAGAAATCCGCATCTCCATAAAGCTTGTCAGCAGGTGGAAGCATGACGTGCTCTGAAGTCTCCTGGTTGATGGCTGCACTGACTTTGGTTGTGATTAAACACCGCTGAGCAACCGCCGCCAACAAACTGCAGAAACTTCACACTGGACTTCAAACACCCCGGATTCTGCTCCTCTCCATTTCTCCTCCAGACTCGAGGATGAAGTGCAAAATTTAAACTCAGCGACAACTTGATTACATTGCACAGCATTTACACGTGTAGACGTGGTCACCGACCTGCTGAAGTTCAAACCGAAGATCAGAACGAGGAAGAAAGGGAACTGTCGTGACTTTCATCTGAAAGGAGGACCAAAGAGCAGCGCTCGTGTTCTTTTTCTCCTTAGAGATGTTTCTGACATCGTCTCTGGTTCGGGTGTGGCTTGATAATAGAAACACGAGCGCTGCGGCTCCTTTCCTGAAGACGACTGTGCGTTGTGGCTCAAAACAGCAGCCTCAGCTCAGTCCACTCCTTTTGAAGCTCTCCCAAGTTCTTGAATCAACTTTCCTTGACAGCCCTCTTTAAGGCGTTGGTCATCCCTTGTGCATCTTTTCTTCTATATCAATGCAGCCCTCTTATTACATCAATGCCTTTTCATCAATGCCATTCTGTGGACGTATTCCCCTTGTGGAGGGTGTCCATGATCATCATCTGGTTAACTGTCAAGTCAGCAGACCCCCCTATAATCCTGAAATAGTGGGGGTTTTTTTATACTGTATTATTGTAATCACAAATTAAATATTCTAATAATTCGAGACTGTAAGCCACAACCCCCCAAAAAACCTGAAATAAATAAAGCCTTGAAATGTTTCACTTTACATGTAATGAATAGAGAATTTAAGAAAGTTTATCTTTTTTAGAACTTATTCTCTTTGGTCTTCTCCTTTTGGAATACAGAAACTTTTCACCGTTACTTGTGAACTCGTCACACTTTGTTCCTACTATTCCTCTCTTTGAAAAACATTAAAGACCCAGGAACAACAATTCCAGGCTGGGATTTAGAGAAGGCGCTCATTGGTTTTGTTTTTGATGAGATGCTCCGTTCTTCACTGAGACAACAGTGCACGTAGCCAATGCAAAGGGAAGAGTTTGTGCACAAACTCAGATGGCTGATTCAGGACCAAAGCAGACACACAGACAATGGGAAGGGTGCCTAATAGGCAACACTTACAGATACAGTAAGACTAAAGGGTCTGCTTTTTCATAAGTCGTAATCTGATATTAAAGAATGAAAAACATAACTGTTAACTAACTGCTTATCTGGGCTTTTCCAGTGGGGACGGAGTCAAAGGGATTGGAATCACACTGGGTGTTTAGAGGAAGAGGAGGAAGGGGGGAGAATCGTCCTGTGGGTTGAGTGGGCAGACGTCACTTCAGGGTAAAACGCCAGCGTTTCCGTCACAGGCAGGCTGAGGCAAGATTAGGGTCTGCAGGCAGCGCTCCTGTCCGTTTTCTAAATACGCCTGCCGGTCGTGTCGTCTGTTTGACACTTCTGGAGTCATGATTTGAATAAACCTTAACAATGTTTGGTTGCTTCATTCAAAACACGCTGCAAACAATCATAACGTGTCAGAGAAATGGAGACATTAAGAAAACATGATACTCACTCCAGGGAAAGAATGATTAGGCCAACAAGCATTCCCAGAGTCATATGTTGTTGGTGCTGTGAATGTTATTAAGTCATTTATATTCATATTAATTTCGAGGATTCCAGGTCAGCTATAGCGCATGCTGTATAAAAGCGATTAATCTACGAAATAATTAGGTTACATTCGTGTTTATTCAGTTCCTCATTTTCACAGACTCAAAATTCATTGGACGACACCCTGACATGATTTTAACTATAAGGATTCTTTTTTATACTTGCATGAAACCCTTTGTAGTCACTGACTGCCTGAAGTCTAGAACACAGAGAAATCATCAAATGCTGCGTTTTCCCCACTGACGTGCTCTGCTCGTCCTAGACTGCCTTCACATTCAGGTTTGTATTTAATAACTCAAACGCATGCTCTGTTGGTTTTCAAATCAGGTGACCCACTGAGCCATTGATGAGTATATTTCTTTACCTTGACAAATCCTTGGATCGCTTCCGTTCGATCAGTTTAACAGCATTTGACTGAATATGATCAGAGAGTACGGCCACTTCAGAATTTATGCTGCTGCTCATATTAGCAGTCACATAATCAGTTCACACTAATGACCAGGTTCCACTGTCAGCCATACATGACATTGCATCCACCATGTTTGACAGATGGTGTGGCGTGCCTCAGGCCACGCCACACAGATAGTGTGGCGTGCACTAATTCATTAATTTATTCCTTCTAGGCTGGACTACTGTAATTCATTATTACAGTCGTCCAGTAATAAGCTGGTTCCATACTTCTATGGAAGCAGCTCCCAGTTTGGATTCAGGAGACAGACACTATCTCTACTTTTAAGATCAGGCTTCAAACTTTCCTTTTTGCTAAAGCATATAGTTAGGGCTGGATCAGGTGACCCTGAATCCTCCCTTAGTGATGCAGTGATAGGTTCAGACTGCTGGGGGACTCCCATGATGCATTGGGTTTTTCCTTTTCAGTCACCTTTCTCATCCACCATGTGTTAATAGATCTCCCTGCATTCAACCATACTTGTTATTAATCTCTGTCTCTCTTCCACAGCATGTCTCTATCCTGTCTTCCTTCTTTCACCCCAACCGGTGGCAGCAGATGGCCCCGCCCCTCCCTGAGCCTGGTTCTGCCGGAGGTTTCTTCCTGTTAAAAGGGAGTTTTTCCTTCCCACTGTCGCCAAAGTGCTTGCTCATAGGGGGTCATATGATTGTTGGGTTTTTCACTGTATGTATTATTGTAGAGTCTACCTTACAATGTAAAGCGCCTTGAGGCGACTGTTGTTGTGATTTGGCGCTGTATAAATAACATTGAATTGAATGAGTAGTTTCTCTCCTTCATACTTTTTTCGTTGTCCCACCTTTGTTTCATCTGTCCAAAGATTTTACTTTCAGAACTGTGCAGACTCTTTAAGATGGTTTCTGGCAAAGTATAATCTGGTCTCGGTGTTCTTGAACATAATTTGTCATTTTTACCTTGTTGTAATCCCGTCTATTTTATTCATGAAGGCGTCTCTTTACTGTAGACATTGACAAGGACACCTCTACCTCCTTGAGAGTGTTCTTGACTTGGTTAGATGTTGTGAAGTCATTATTCCTAACCATCGAAATAATTCTGTCATCGTGGTCTTTGAAGCCTTTTTGTAAGCCGAGTTGGACACTGGATTCATTCAGGAACCAGATTACTGAGTTTTCTCTGACAGCTTTTATTTAGAAAACAGACCTCCAATGGACATGAAACTGCCCATTAAGTAAACTGTCCAGTTACAGTCAAATCTCTGAAAATGGGCGACTGAAAAAAAAAAACAAAAAAAAAACATGCTCATGCAAATTAAAGGCAAAAGAATGAACTTCAGTGGCATATTGTTTGATTTGCACTGAGGCAAAACTACAAAAATACTGACTCCACGTACTCACAGAAGAAACTATTTTTTAAAACACCAGAATAACTAAAAATGACCAGAATATTTGAGTGAACAGCTAAAAAATTGTTGTTTTAAATCTTGAACAAAGGACCCACAAAGAAACAAAACAAATCATTTATGTATGTATCAAAAGGTTCACACATTAGTACCGAAAATGTAAACCAGTAGTGGCACTATGAAGCTTGTGTGCTGACTCACACCGTACTGCTTACATTATTAGAACATTACATTAGTATCGATTTGCCATCAAACATCTCTATAAGCTTCAACGGACCATTGCAGATATTAGAAACGCTCACAAAAACCAACCTTCAGCCACACTGCTTCACGCGCTGGAGTCCAAGAAGAATGTTGTGTGTGTGACCAGTGCATGAAATATTGACGAGCCACACTGTAGCAGACCTCTCCCTGAACTCCGTTTCCTCTGCAGGCATGGTCATCAACATTTGAGGCTCGCAGTGGCCCTGCTCTGCCAGCCCATTCATTAGCATGCTCCCAAAGCTGTTCTGCTAATGGACGCCAAACAACTCAGCCAATCCCTCCAGCACGCCCTTAAAGAACTCACACCACTGTAGCCACACAACAGTGGCTTGCACCACTGCCATACTGGCACCTTGGATCATTACAGACACAAGTTCAATTCATTAACATCATTTCTCCAATTTTATTACAAACACAATATTTCATTTCAAAAGAGACGACATTACGTAGAAAACACTTACCAATAATTCTTGAGTGCTTAAATAGCGGTAATGTTAACCAACGAACATTTAACAACTATGATACATACAGCTCATGTTACTTGTGGAAGAGGAGGCCGGGTTAGTAGCTGCGAGTTAAACATTTCTGCCTTTTATTTTACGGCTCCCCGTCTACAGACTGGGTCAGATTAAGAGCTACACTGTAGTGTCCTTAACTACTGAGTTATTGCTCCAGAAACATTTGAACTGCCACAGAATAAAAGTCTGAACGACCAGCACAGCCTCTCTCCACCGTCGCACACATAGTTAACAGTACTGCATTCAGTAACTATAAATAGAATCATTTGTTAAGACTTGCGTCACGTACAACGTAATTACAACTAGAATATCTCCAAGTATCCCTACAGGTGACAGCGTACATATATTATCACAGTAAATACGGTTCTATTCAAAACCTTCACAGAAATCCACAGTACACCAGTATTTTCTTTTAAGGTATAAAAATAAGTTACAAATCTGGATAAATATTTTACACAAACAGCTATAAAATTATGCTGTGTTATCTGACAAGCTTACACAAAACAGGCCTTTTTGTTTGTTTTTACACTGCTGCGCGTTAATATGTTTGGTGCTTGTTTTAAAAAAAACATTCATTTTCAGTCCCATTTTACATCACACTGAGCTACAACAATCGTTTTATATACAAAGCTGTAGAGGGGAAACTGCAGAAAAGCCTGTTTCCTTTGATCGCCATGTCACGCTCCCCATTCAGCAGAGACGGATGAAGAGCGTCCCAAACAGGAACTCCGACTTAAGTATCAAGTCCAAAGATGACTCCTTACAGGCTGAGCAGAGAAACAGAGATGGAGACTCGCGTTTATAAACTGCCAGCAAAGAGATTTCAGTAAGAAAACAACAAACAGGATCTATCCTCAGTGTTCAGACACTGAGATGACTTCCTTACATTAAAAGCTTTTAAGTGCATTTTATTCTTTTTGGGATGTACATCACTACTGCAGTCAATTAATGGAATAATAAAGTCCAAATAAGAGCCACTGTTTGAATGAGGCTAACAATTACCAAAGGCTGTGGCTTCAAAACGGTCCGTTTCTCAGTTAACTAGCTTCATGCTACACAGGAACCGTCGAGCTGTGGGCGATAATAATCCTCTGTAATGATATTTCACTACAGGGAAGTCACGGCCACGGGCAGCCACGCTGCAGACACACGAACATTATCGTCAGTGCATCAGAGCCGTTTGATCTACGTCACAGCGGGAAGAAAAAAGACATTTCAACTGCGTAGGTGTCTTTAACAGCCCAGGTGGCGAGTAGAATGAGGCAGCAGGTCTGTCTTATCTGCAGAGACGCACCCACACCACGGTGAACTTCAAAAGCCGTGCACTCATCTTGACACAAGATTGTGTGTGTTGAAACTTTTTGCACATCTCTGAAAACATTGTTGCTGCTGCAAAGTTTCACAAAGCTCCCACTTTAAATAATGAACCAAATTAATTCTTAGAAACACACAGTGTGTGTGTGTGTGTGTGTGTGTGTGTGTGTGTGTGTGTGTGTGTGCGTGTGTGTGTTGATGTGGTAAATTACATAAACTATATTATAACCAAGTTGCTACTTTAAGCCCTGCACTGTTCGTGTGTAGTTCACACCAGTAGCCTGTTCACATCACTTGTGCCTGAGTTCTACATTGACATGACTGCTACTTGGCGGCGAGCCCTGATGGCACACATACATGCCTTTGTATATAGTAGAGAGTGTCTAGAATCCATGATTAAAAATGATCTTATTTATAGTTCACAAATACCCAAATGTTGAACATGTTCGGCTTACCTGCGCTTCAGACGCTTTTGAGGAAGTGCTCTGAAAAGAAAGAAACACTTTTTAGGACATCCCATAAAGTTGACTGTGTTCATCTGCAGGCAGCGTTTTAGTAGGAGAAACACTACATCCAGATGAACACCATCAACTTTCTGGGATGTCTTTACCTGGACGATTGAGCATGCATCAAGACACTTTATCAAGAGATTTTTTTTTTTTTTGGCGATTCGTGTGCTTGAGCTGATTTCAGGCTGATACATTTCATCATGGAAGCGCTGCCACTATGACAATCTTTTATTGTCTCATGTACACGATCAGGAGTCCCAACACATAATATCTGCTGCCATAAGCAGCAGCTACCACATTTGTTTTGGGATTTCATGCACGAGGACAACCTTGACATAAATTGGCTAGGTGCTGACGGTTATATTCAACGATGAAACCAGAGTCCAGCAGCAGCCTCTGCAGTTACTGAGCCTTCACCTCTAATTAAAATCAGCCCGCCTGTGTGCTGATTAGCACACTTGTGTGCCATATATCTCTGCTAAGATGACCACTTTGTTATTTTAGGCACATTGTTCCTCTTTCAGGATTCATTTTCAGACTTTTATGGGGTGCCATAAAGTTACCCTTGTTTTCTCATGTCAATGACGAGTGCAAGTCTAGAAGAGCAGCGCAGGATTCAAATAATATCATAGCTAATGTTTAGTGGTGTGTGGTGCACTTGAAGACAGAAAATGTGGCCCACTGAGTTGCATTTGCACAACACCAGGAAATTACTTTTTCCCATATTAAAACCTTTGTGATAAAAAAGGGAGTCACGTGGAGAGCAACACTAACAACTTATTATTTTTATGAATTTATCAGCTGAACGGTAAAATGCTGTCTGCATATATGTAAGTAACAGAAACATGCGTCTGTGCTTAAACCACAAGCTGACCTCTCTGACCAGCCTGCACAACAGATAATGGTTTTCGCCTTACAAGGAACACAAAGTGTGTTTTCCCTGTATCCGGCTTTTGAATCCAATCTGCTAAAATCATGTTTTTGGTGCCACCTGCTGGAAGAGCGGTAAAGTACATGGATGCAAACAACCTGACACACCTACTTACACAAATTCTCACATACACACAGGTGTGCAGGCAAAAAGCTTAAACACTCACGTGTCACTTTAACTAGGTAATATTTACCATGGGTAACATGTAACATTGACTGCAGTAAAGCACTCATATGCAAGCACTGTGTCATTGTGCATTCATACATGCATGCGAGCAAGCAAGAAGGCCACTGGCATTGTCACACACTCACCGATAGATGTTGGGATCTAATAGCATGGCTGTGTCCTGTGGCAACTGGGATAAGTGCACCACTTTAGTCTTCAGCTGAGATCGCTCGGTTTCATTCACCCACACGTCGGGCAGTCTGCGAGACAGCACACACATGCAGAAGGAGGACATGTGGTCAGGTTTCAAGGTTACAAGAAGGAAGATAAGGATACTGGGGACGGAGTGGGAGTAGGGCCGAATGGAGCAGGGTGGGAAAGATGTAGTCTCACCGAGTCAAATGAACACGTTCACACCTTTCTCTGAAGACTAAGTATGTTTCTATACGTAACCAAACCTCAGAAACACACATACGTGCACAAGTGAGCAGACTAGCACACACAAAGGGTGGAAAAAGTGTACCTTCCTCTCATTTGCATGATCACATCATTTATATATGTCAATGACTTCTTTTGCAAATGTTAGTATGAAATGGAAAAACTGGCTTAGAAGTACGGATACATGTTACCATAAAATGAGAACACACTGATCATCTTCCCCCTTAAAATTAAATTAGAGAGTGCAGATTACTTCAGTGACACTTCTATTAAGCACTGCACCCACAGTATGGGAGTGTGCAGAGTAATGGCGTGGCAAGTTGAGGTGCAAAAGAAAGAAACAAAGAGCTTAGCAAGTCTGCTGCGCTTCCCCTCCTTCCTACAGCCCCCACCTCCCCGTCTCCACCCCCAGCGTTCCCCCGTCACTATGTGCGTCATCACAGGAGCCCCCAGAGACACACACAGACACACACACATGCACGCACGCACACGCACACACACACAGCAGGAAGCTGCTAGGCAAGCATGCAGTCACCAAGCCAAATCAGTCATTCTCATGCCCAGTCAGCCCATTCAGCATTATGATGTGCAGGTATCGCTTCAGTTGTAGCAGAGTTGAAGGTAGAGGTGAAGAATTAAAGAGAGCAAATATAATGCAAAACTGATAAATGGAGGACAGGAAATTATGGAAGGAGGGAAAGAAATGTGAAGTGGGGGTGGGGGTGGGGGTGGCCCACATTAAAGTAAAACGATGACTTCAGTGGTTGCAAAAATCCTTTTACGGTATCTTTTAGTGCCTAGAAGATGCTGCATGCTGCATAATGGATATACATTTCTTTTTGCTCGATCGGGTGGTCACAAAGGACTACAAAATACCCCAAATCATGCAAAAACATAACTAGTCCATGCAAATGTTGTTGCAATCATTGTTAGATAAGGGCATATGCTGTCTGCGTGGTTGTATTAAGTTTGAAAAAAGCAAAGTTGTTTTCCTTTTGGATTCTGTAGTGCACAAAGTCCCTCTATCCCCTTTAATGGTGGGGAGAGAAGAAAGAGGAAGCTGAGAAGAGGCAGAGACGCGACGAGAAACAGCCCCCTTCAAAGCAGCTGCACAGTTTGGATTACTCTGGAGTTAGGGTCCTTCTGCAAAGCAAACCTCAAATGACAGAGGTGGAACTGCGGAGTGTTAGAAATGCAGTAAACACCCGTGTGTGTGTGTGTGTGTGTGTGCGCGCACTCACACATGTAAACATCTCACAGTAAGTGTACTGTGGTACTGATGACTTATTATATCCTTGTGTCTGGGAAACACACAGGAGGGCTGCACTGGGGGGAGTGGGGCCAGCATGTTGCACGTGTCCAAAATACACGCATGCACACACACACACACACGCACGCACAGTGTTCATATCATTCACAAACACACATGCAAATTTTCAAAGCCCTAAAAGATGGAAAAAGCCCATTCAGTCACAGAAACCAAATAAAGACAAATGGATTAGTTTCATTTCCCAGAAGACAGTTGGGGAGGTTATTTGCTTTGCTTCTTTATGAGCCACAAACGTATATTGTGCTGGAGGCCCTCTGTTGAGAAAGCTACTGGGGAGCGCCTGCCAGAGTGAAGTCTTCAACCCGGAATTGATGGCTGGCTCCAGGCCTGGTCGCTCCCGGTGGTGACAGGAGCGACAGGTTTATCATAAACCACCAAAGAGTCTAATCAGATTGCTAAAATATTAAATGGCTTTATATGAAGTGTCCTGATAAACTACAGAAGACAGGAGGCTCAGAAAGCCGCTTCATTGACTCTAAAACTCGCCTAAAGAGAGGCTACACCCAATCAGCAAACCCCCACACACCACAACGCTTTAGGAATGGTTATAACAGATTTAAAATATTATATATTCTTTTATATTTAATAACTTATTTAAACTTCTGAAATTCTGAGATTTGTATCTTCCCAGATAATAATAATAATTTTATTTTTATTTTATTTTTTTTGGGGGGGGGGTCAAAATTTATGGTGAAGTAACTGTCAGAGACCCACCAGACAACCCCCCTCATTGATCAAAGCTCCATTGATGATTACTACATTTAGCGATAATTCTGCATGCTTACTCCGGCGAGCTCGTCGACTCACTTTTTCCCCTCTACACAGTGAATATCTCCAATATCTCCGCCCCCTTTTTCTCTTTTAATAAAACTGTTTCTGCTTAAGTGACTAGAATAAAAATTAAAGGCGCTTCATTTGGAAACTTTTTTGTGAGACCCCCACTAGCTTGTATGGCAGCTGCCTAAAAGTAAACAAAGCAATAAAAATAATA
>VURO01022237.1:23783-37603 GCA_015108175.1 Pelvicachromis taeniatus
CAAACAACAAAATTAAAACAAAACAAAAAAAACAAAAAAAACAACAAAACAGAAAAAAGAAAAAAAAAAAAAAGGAAGAAAAGAAAAAAAAAAAAAAAAAAAAAAAAAAAGAGAGAGGGGGGGGGGGGGGGGGGGGGGGGGGGGCCATAAAAATTTAAGAGATAAATCCATGTTGGGAGATATGAGCTCTGTCTAGTTTTTCCATAATTGTGTGCAGGATCGATTCGGAGGCGTTTATTGTCGGTGACTCTGTATTCGAGTGTTAGCTATTCAACAGCGTGCAGGGGAATCCAGTCACCCATCCATCCAAGATTAGACTGGTTCTCTGGCTCTCTCCCATCCCCCTTTTCCTCCTCGGTGAACTGCTGGTAAATCTCAGTTCATCATGTTAATCAGTTACTCATTAATCCAAATGGAGTTAATGAGTGTCAGTCACACAGTGAATGGTTAGCTCGAGCATTAATAAACATAACTTCCCACATTCACACACATTGACTGAGTAGCTGAGACACATATGTGCACACATGCACATTACAGCCTACATGCTTACATTTTCCTTATGCTGAGGGTATGACACCAAATCACACACCGCATCACACTTGTGGAGAACAAACGATCGAGTCCCGGCTCTCTTGTCAATCCGTATTTCTTAAACTGACTTTCACCACTTTGTCTGCTTTATCGTCATTTACGCTTTTCCACAACACCCCACAAACTAGGCAGTGTGTGACTTTTTAAAAAATCATCCCATAAGTGATGACATCACTCAGTCTGATTTCCTTGCACTACCCACAGATGTGATAACATGTTTTTCAGTAATTGTCGAGTGTTTCTCATTTCGGGCTGACAGATCTGCTGCTCTTTGCTCTCTACCGGGTTTCTTTCTTCTTATGGTCTGTTAGTCTCTATTTCATATCACCGTGGTGTCAAAACCAAGACCAGGACCCACAATGAGCCTGTCAGTGGAAAAGATATCAGGCACCTCCGCTAGCTCACTTTGTTTTAACCTCATTGTCACTCCCATGGAAGCACTTTGCGCCTTTTCTGACTTCCAATTTGTCTTTTCGCCCGTTTTTTTTGCTTTAGCAGTGCACACTTCTCTCTTACAACATCCTCACCACTTTCTCCTCAAGGTAAATGTGCTTGTTAAAAAAGAGAAATAAGGCCAGACTGCAAGCAAAGAGCACAATCCTGCTGATTTAAAATGATTCTGAACTCACAAACATACGTGTGGCGGTAAGACTATGGTGGTTGGTGTGCAACTCTAATAAAGCCAGGGGTAATTTTTCATGAGCATTCATTTCTTGTGCAGGTAAGAACATTTCTATGCATGTATTAGTGAATGAGGCCCAATGAGATTAAGTGTTCTGTTCTTACTTCTCTTGCTAGTTAACGAGACCTGGAACAGGTTCTTGGCTATGGATGAAAAGCTTCTTGTCTGAAATCAAAGATTTATTGTTTCACAAACCGGTAAATGTGCCCCAAAAATCAACAAACTAAAAAAAAGTGCCCATGTAAGAAGAAAGCCTGACAGACTAAAGAACTTTATCCAACAAGACGTGGAATTTGGCAAAATAGTTACCTCTAAACTTAACAGAAAAGACAAACTTGGTTCAGTCCCCTGGTCAACTTTCATCTGTTTAGAGGTACTCGAGCCACCCTCACAACCACACGGCTTAAGACATTACTGTAACCCCCTTCGTAATGGGATAATTATCCATATTAATGACCCAAGCACTCCTCTGCCCCAAGGCAAATAGATGACTCAGTAGTACCACTGCCTTCTCCTGCATGAACCAAGGCGTCTCATTCGTGCCTTCCATCTTTCTGTTAAATCCCCTCCCTATCATTCATTCCCTCTGATTTCATTCTGCCTCTTCCTCACATTTCTCACTCCCACAGCCATTTTGCTCCCACTCCTATTTCTCACTTTCCTCCCATCTCTGTCCCTCCTATTCTTTTCCTCATCTATTCTGCCTGCATCTGTCTTTGGGGTCTCAGCATCAATCTCCATCTTTGTCCCTCTGTTTGGAATTAATTTGAGAAATGTTTCCTAATCACCAAACTTCATCTCTCTCTTCCTTTCCCCACTCCCTTATTATTTCCCCCCACATTAGATTAAACTCCCACATGCACGGAAAGCAGAAGGCTGTAGAGGTGGATTGGAGATGGGAAAAGGAAAGAAGAGGAGGCTGGACTGCAGAAACCTCAGAGAATAAAGATTTTTCTACAGTCTGTTCACGGGAAGCTTTTAGCAGACAGCTGAATTTGCAAACCAGGACTCCCGTCTTTGCCGGGACTCGCGTCTTTGCCGGGACTCCCGTCTTTGCCGGGACTCCCGTCTTTGCCGGGACTCCCGTCTTTGCCGGGACTCCCGTCTTTGCCGGGTCCCTTTGTTTTCAAGCGGTTTCTTTGCCACCACTGACCTTGTCCTCGCTCCCCTTCCGTCTCCGGTTTTAGTTCTTTCCCGCTTGTCTCTCGTCATCCTGGTTCTCTTTCTCACTCGGCTCTCTGATCATTTTCAGAGGCCTTTCAGTCAAAAACTTTAATAGGAGTGTGAGAGAGCTGGTAGTTTGGTTGGATCTACCCGTGAGCAAAAGTCCTGCTGATAATCACAGAGTTCTGTGAAGCTCTCTTTCTTTTCGCTGCCAATGTTCACCTCCAGTGGACTGAGCCCAGGAAGGCTAAGCTGGCAAAAGGCATTGAAACAGGTGATGACTGTGCAGAACGCTCCAAGTCTCAGTGGGCTTAGTACATGTTTATCCATTCATTCAACCAAGTAAGGAAGATTTATAACAAGCCCCGACATGAAGGAAGCCCAGATTGCCGCATGTGCAGCTAGATGACTCATAGGTACTGCGACAGCTCAAAGAGGTCAATTTTGTGGTTCAGTCTTTAGATTGTTACAGATGTGAAGGTTTGTACAAGAGGTGCTGAGCTGCCTTGTTGTACACTGGTTACATGAACATATCACAGCTTATAAATATTACTATAAACTTGCATTATTGTGTGGCCATGGCTGAGGTGGTAAAGCATGTTGCAAACCTGCATTTGGACAAGACACCAAAGGAGATGGTAGGCCAATACCTGCTCTGTCACCATTAGTGTGCAAGTGTGCGAATGAGAAACAAGGATAAATGGGGATCTTATCAGTGCAGACCATTACCGGGAAGCACCTTGTAACTTGAGTTTTGCAAGGTCCTATAGAAATAAAGTCTATTACTTTTTAACATGCCATATGAATTATTAACAGATGTCAGAGTGCATGTCTTCTGCTTCTCAGTGGGTTAAAGTTCATGTCGCATGAAAAGGTTACTACAACAACTTAAAGAATGTCCAGTTTACAATGCAGACACGCAGGTGTCAGGCTCCGTTTCAATTCAATAACCGAGGTGGTTCATGAAGATGTCCCTGAAGCATGACTAGTCGCACTACTTAGAACTCAGAGGCCTGCAAAACAGCTTTAAAATATGCCGGGACTTGTTTGTCGGCTTATACAGAGTCGATCAAAAACAATCGTCCCATTTCAAAAGGACATATTTTGAAAGTAATGCACATAGAAGCCTGCCGTAAATTTTCTAATATCTAAATATAAAGCTCACAAAATGTGTCTCCCTCCGGACACGTGGCATATATCCATACAGTAGTCAAACCCATCCCATAATTTTTGGAGCGTGCCTAGAGTCACTTGTTATGCTACATACTGGCAAGCAGGTGAAATTCACAAATCCCTCCTTTGTAACAGTATGTGTTTCGGTCACTGCCAGTGAACAGCTGAGGAATTCAAGCACTCTGAAATCGAACGCTTCTTTTTGACACGCCCTGAATATTATTCATTATGAGGCAAACGCTCATGCAGATGTATAACAACATGTAGGAAAGGTCTTACTCACATGTCCTCAGGTGTCCAATGCAGAAGAACCTTGACCTTGCCGGACCCCTCTTTCCTTTTGGCTAGCACCTACACAGACATTGAGCTGGCTTCAGTAAGGAAGATTCAGGAATAAAAACTATTTACACAGGCACATATAATGGAACCCAAATGTCTGTTAACGTTTACATTCAAGCCCCTTTTGTTGCTTTACACATGCACACAGGTTTAGTCTGTATGGCAGCATCCTCTCTTATCTGTGAAGAAAAGGCTTCAAAGATGTGCCTCATCTCTCTAATGAATACTACGGTTACATGCTTCGAACGTCCTACCAAGTGATTCACATCTCATTTTGCTTGTTAGTGTAATCATCAGCCGGTCTTAATAATGCATGTGGGAGCTCAGTTAGAGTTCTATTTTCAGGGTGATCTATGCCCCGCACTGCAAGACCAAGACACTCTCATTCAGACAGAAGATAAAGCACGCTATCATCGTCACCAAGTCACTGCTCCTGTTGCGGCGTACGTCACATTATGTCACAGCCGGACGCTTCGACACATTAGGCAGGAATGCGTTTAGTGGAGACCAACTCCTGCAGAGTAATGTTTGCATCACACACCTGTGTTCGTTCTGGTTTCTGGTTTCAATACAAACTTTTTGCGCAGCCACTGCAGCTGCGAACGCCAAGGCTTTTCTGCTTTGAAAACACAGTTGAGCCTATACCAGACTTCCTGCCCATCGAGCCCTTTTCATGCACAGCATTTCATCTTTCATGCTGTGTTGGTTTATAGTAAAACTGGTGTGGAATTCACAAATATTGTCAGTAGGGAAAAGAAAAGCAAGACAAATAACCAGGAGAGGCAAAAATAGCCTCAGATATAACCTCTTGCGTCAATTGGCCTTTTTTTTGTTGAGAGGGTCTGTTTTTAGGATCGTGAATGAGCTCACATGTGAAGAACTTCTCTTACGCACATGAATTTTTGAGATTATTTTTGTGACTCCAGGGACTAGCTCTGGCATTGATGGAAACTGGTTTGAGGACAGGAAGGCTCCACTGAGACAAGACCCAGAGACAGAGGAAGACTCACTCTCCTCCTCTTACAGCTGCTCCTGCGTTTCACAAAACACATAATCATTTTTGTGTTTTAAGTAGCTTCAATCCCTTTTATTTATCTGAGATCCCACAAACCTCAAGGATAAACAGATACAGCTAATTGATGGATAATCGGACAAATGATGCATTTTCATCTTCCCCCACCTTTGTGGTGTTTGGCAAACGTTTTGAGGGAAGCAAGGATGACACAAACATGTCTAGTAATAAACTGATTAACTGTAAAATAAACGAAACAACAAAAAAAACCCCCAGAAAAACAAAACGAGGACTATTTAGGCCAGGTTAGGTGAGATTCATTTTGTTGTTTCTGGACTCGTGCCTGAACATTCGTCTGCTAGACGCTTTGCACAAAGCAGCCAAGTTGGCAGATCAACCATGTTCCCTTTTGTCTGCAACACAGTGTGCAGACACACAACTCTTGACAAACACAAAGAGCGACATCAAAGCAACTAAAACAGGGAGATTGATTAATAGCTTGGGGAATTATAAGAGTTACTTACCACGCGATCGTATCTCGATACACTGCCCGTGATAACAGGCAGGTCTAAACGGTATCACAATTATGCAGAGTGATATACGGTGATAGAAATCAGGAAGTCTGCAAATGTCACAGCTGCAAACAGCCGTGAGATAAGTGCCAGTTCAAGTCCCTATAAAATATTGATTATCATTCATGAAGCGCTGGTTTTGGAGTTTGCTCCTGAGCCAGCATGGGTTCCCTCCTCCCTGCACGAAGGGTTAAGTCCGGATCTAAAATTAACCGCAGGTGTGGCTGTGAGAGCATGTGGTTATCTGCGTGTTCTCGCCGTTGGACTGCTGAGCGGTCCAGGATGTGACAGCTGGGATAGGCTCCAGCCACCCCATTGAAGTACTTAGCAGTTTTTGACTATTCAAATTAGAGGAAAAAGCCTGGCGCACTTGTATCCACCTGTTTAGATATTATAAGAGAAAGTGACACAGGACATTTCAGTACTGACATCATATCTCGCTCAAACAAAATCGAACAATCAAAACAGACTTGCACCTCTTTGCTAACTGGATTCTACTTAAAATGCTCTCAGATGTGCCTCTTCCAACTTTCCAACTTAGTCCTCAGAAGATGTAAAGACTCCTTTCCAACTTTTCAGACTATTAGTCACACCTCATAAATAAGCACTGTATCTCATTTGTTCTTGCTTATCTCCCTCTTCCTTTATCTGCTCGCTCTGCGGCTTCGTAAAGTCACACGGAGAGGAACAGAGTTTCTCAGAGACAACAGTGGGGCTTGGATACGAGAGTCAAACTCCTGTGCTAGCTGGAGTGAGCCCTGCTTGAGTGTCTTGTGGGTTAGACTCGTGCACTAACCAGCCATTTAATTAAAAATGCATAGCTGTTAACCTATGCCCTTGGGCACCTTGTAGCACCAGGTTAATAATCACAAGCCAAGCCTACACTTGAAAGGGCCATGAACATGTATGTAAAGAAGTGGGCTTGTGTTTAAGCAGCATGAAGTGATTTGTGAGCCGAGTGGTCTGATGAGGGACAGATCCTAATCCTCTATGAACCCAAGGGAGAATGGTAAGAGAGGGGGGAGGAAGAGAACGAGAGGGAGAGAGAGCAGGAGGACTTGGGGAGTGAACAGCAGATATTACTGTGGCTCCAAACAAAGCAGTGAAAACTGCAGCAATACAGCTGGGGGAGGACAGGCCTGCTAAAACTGGGTGCCTGTCTAGTGTCATGGGGTCAAGCTGTGGATGACGCAGATTGGTGCAATAACAAAAATATCCCATCATAAACATGACTGAGTTGCTCCAACAGGTCAGCAGACCCACTGGCCGAGCTCCACAGAACCCCCCACGGCTCTGATCCATCTCCCCGGGCCTGGGAGGGTCCGCTGGGGCCTGGGGTCTAACTCAGCATCGCAGCCCTTCACCACAGTCCTTCAGAGATTAGAGAGAAGGAACATCTAGGCCCCACTGGCCAGATCTCCTTCCGATTTCATGACCCTGACCTTCACTTAACCCCTTTTCCCTGTCCTCACTCTCCAAGTCTATTTCTCTCCATTTGTTACTCTCCTCCTTTGACTGGTTCTTCCTCCTTCTGACTCTGTGTCAAAATATGCAGTTACCTCTCTTAACCTCTTCCCAAGCTTTATCTTCCCTCTCCCTCCCTGTCTGTAAATTCTTGGCTGCTGCTGGCCAGTTGAGGTTTGTCAGGGCGAAGCAGGAAAGAGCTGAACAGGAGTCCTGTAAAATACTCCTCAGCTGCACCCACTTTATGAGTAGATACTTCAATTATGTACTTAAAAAAAAAAATCTAACAAATGATGAATGCCTGGCTGTTGCTGTAGTTTACATGCAAGCATTAAAGCGGTATAGTGTCTACAAAAAGTGTAAACACCCCTGTCAGTAATCAAAAGGTACTTCAACAAAGTATTAGTTTGGGGGTGTGCACACTAATCACACCCAACTGGCCAGATGTGTTGGTTTTTCCATTGAATTGTACTGCTTGTATATATTTGTGATTTATTGTGCGCTCACTTACCAACACCACTAAAGCTTTCACAGGACAGAGCGCTGGTGTCATCGCTGAGACAACTGCAAATCAGCTGTACAAAATACTCTTTTGAATACCAAAACAATCATTTTAACAAAACTGGCCTGTTGTTAAGCCATCCTTTGACTCCTGTGTGTTTGTCATGGTGGTTAAAACCCTTTTCATAAAGGCTGCTTTCATTCTGAGGGTAAAGGCGTTTGTTTCCCGTTTCTGCTCGATCAGCCAGCCGTGATGCTCCACAGGACAGCATGGAGCACAAAAACAAGGCTTTATGAATTGTTATATCTTTTGGGGAAAATGTCAGATGGAAATATTTCATAGCTGGAGTGCTAGAGGCAGGTAAATAGAACAGATTTCTGCCTGGAGATAACAAGTGTAAGCAGAATTACTAACACTGGCAGTAAAACTGCAGCTTTACAAATGTAAAAAGGGACGAGAAAGGAGTAGGACTGTGTGTGTGTCTCATGTACACCATGTGAGGCAGCAGATGATCCTTACTTTCCCCCACACCCCCAATCTTTTGAAGTACACCATCACTCAGTTTGAACTGGAGTCAGAGTGCTCCCTTGTGGAAATGCATTAGAATAGCAGCTACAGTTACGTTTTCTTAACAGAAAGGCATTTTTGTGAGGAAAAAAAGACTTTTCTTCCTATGAGAGCTCACATGTGGCTCCAGTTTAAGGTGAAAAAGGCACTTCAGCACACATTAATAATGTATTCCGCACAAGGCTCAAAAAGCTGCACACATAAAACACACCAATTGTCTTTCCTGTGAAGCCCGATTTAAAGAAAAACAGCATCAGGCCTTGGGCTGTTTCCACAGGTTCACTTCAAGTGCAAAGAAGAAAAAAAACTAAAATCTGCAATCCTTGGAGGCTTTCATGTCCCGTCTTATTTATATGGATTTGTTTTATTATTATATATAAATGTGGGGTGCACAAAAACCCTTACTTGGAAGAAAACTTCTGTGAATATGTTGCATTACAGTGCCGTAAATTTACAAACGAGCAGCTTTATTGGTGTCCCTGAAGGGAAGACGGGAGATTTAGATGATGCTGAAGACAACAGTCAGCTACAAATCTCATTATGATGATGATGAAGGTCCAAACCATCTTTGAAAATGTCATTCATTTCTTATGTGTTCTTCTGGATTAATTATTTTGGGAAAGTTCAGCTGTGTTTCCTAAAAAGAATTGTTTTCTTATTTGATCTTATTTGCAGACCTTTGTTTGCAGTGTTATTATTACTATTTTTTTATGTTGAGTGCTCTAACATACAAGTTTTCCACCCTTGTTTTCTTATTTACTGCATTACAGACCTATAGATTTTTTGTTTATCAAATCATCAGAAATGGCAGCAAAAAGCAGAAATGATGTAACCAACTCAATGCCTTAAACATTGACCAGCTGTACATATGCACTCAATCACAAACGGCCTAGTTTTAGCCAAGAGAAAGCATGTCCTATACCAATTATATAAGCCATACACCTTTAACAGACACCAGGAGTGAGAACCCAGAGACCAACTACTAAGGTGTAGAACTCGTGGCCAACAGTCCCACTGTGTTCGCCAACCTTTCAACTTCAATCAGCAACTTCCAAGACACACAAAATGAAACTGCAGTTCCTCTAACGGCCACTTGCTCCAAACACAAGTCCATCCTCAAAGCACAACTAAAAGATGAAAAAGCACATTTGCTCTCTGTTCTGTGTCGTTTCTCCCTTCACAACAACTGCACAGTGAGTGACTTTTATTTTATTTTTAATGAACCATCCCAGAGTTACACTGATAGCACTGAAAATGAAGGGCGCCTCTGCTTCCACTGCCAGGTGTGCAGACAAAGGCCTTAATTCTGCTAATTCAAGGCTGTGAACGTCACCTCTAGACCATCTCATGTATGTCCATGACAGCCACCAGGTGTTTTCATCACTGATGACCCATGTCAGACACACAAACTTCCATCTGAAATCAAAAAAGCTCTTTTTATTCACATGTTTGTGCTGTTAGTGATTTGTTTAAAGTCATTTTAATGGATTTATTTTCCAAATAATGCGACCTGCAGTGTGTGTTTCAATCTGGTGAATGAATTCCTAGTGCCTTATTAGTCTTAGCGCTAATTAGCCGATACATGAATTTGTGCATTGAGACCATACAGTTTACAAACAAACACGGGAGCAAAGGCCAAACTGCTACTGTCAAAGCTTAAAGAGACCACAACTATAAAATAAGATTACATTAAAATTATAAATACATAAAAGAAAACAAAATAAATATACAGAAGCTTAGAAAACGGACTTGTGGAATAAACAGCTGTAAGCAAGAACATTTTTAAAACACCAGGATATTTGTGAGGAAATCAGTTAACTGCAAATACTTTTTTCATATTGCATAAGTAAACTGTGTTTTAGACTAAAGGGAGGCGAAATAGTTTCTGGTCCAACTGTAAAACAAATGTAATATCTGACATATAGTTCCCACTCTGCGTATTTGATTTAATCTCTCTACTCATCCAGTCTTTAACAAACACAGCAAGAGGCCAATTAAAGCTGGACATGAGGAAGGAGAAAGCCTGCACCCCCCCGTTGTGTGTACACCCATTAAAACGGAAAGAGACACTAGAAAAAGTCGAAGTGAAGCACATACCGTACTGTGAAAGACAACACTGTGTCCATTGCCCACACTTTCAATGTGGGTGGCGAGGTTGAGGCAGATGGCTCTGTGCCGAATAGCATCCATGGTCTGGGCATCAAAGAAGTCATGGGGTCTCGCTGGAGGGTGGGGGTGGAGGCAGAGAACGGGAGTAATGTCAAAATCACATACATGTACACATACACGGTTATATAAAACCATTAGTCCAGTTTTGGGCCCTCCCATCATCTCACAGCTGAAACATGCTATCTCTTATAACAACAGCGCCCATACAAGTTAAAGAAATTCCAGCTCTCCATTGAAAGCTGTATTAAACTAGAAAAATGTGTATTCCCTGTGAAAATGCAGTGTGAATACTTTACAGCACTCACATCATAAATGACTGTTTCAGTTTCTCTGAGTAACTTGTGGCACAATTCAGTGGAAAGAAAGCTCTGACCTCTTAACATCTGAAGTTGTCATCATCGTGTTTTCTAAAATACTTACACAGCGCTCTGCAGTCTTTGAAAGAAAAAACATTATCATGAAAAAAAAAAAATCACCAGAAGTATACATTTAGGAGAAAGGAAATTTGCATACCTTTACTTGATTTGGGCTAGACAACCAAACAAGGAAAATATGGCAATTATTAACCATTACACGACTTCACATTCTCTAACAGTATTTGTTTTTCTTCGACTAAACCATAAAAGCTTAGAAACCACTGCCACGTATGACTCACAACCAGCGAACGTATGCGTAGGTCCAACAAACCATGCACAGTGATGACGACCAGCAGAAAGTGTGAACGGCAGAATATCACCTTCGATTGCACTACAACTCAGGTCAAATGTCTCACTTCAGATTTTGAATTTCTTAATTCGTATTATTGCAATCTAATTGCCATTTAAGAAAAGTATGTTTAATGTATTAATAGTTGGTAATAATGCCAAGTATACACAACTTACAAATTAACTGGAATATGCAAGAACCTTGAAAAAGACTCTTAAATCACCTGAAGACGATTTCTTGGTGGTTTACAACTGCACAAATCACATCTGTATCCAAGGTTATAAACTCTAATGTTGTACAGGTCCTGGTAAACTCTCTCGTGTTTAGAGAAGACAAACAGAAGTGAAGACATGAAAAATAATACCTGCCTAATGCATAAACAGGCCATCTAAGGCAAACCCTGCCATGAGGTAGTGACCTGTACCTGTCCAGAAACCACACTTGTACACGAAACGCTTCCTACTGAAATGCAGCACTGTGCCATGTGGAACGCGTGTCTGTCTAGCTGGCAGCAGATGCTGTCTGTGTTGGTGTTTGTGTGTGGTCCTGCTCTGACTTCCAACAAAGACATGTGGGAGTTTAGAAGCAAAACAAGCACAGCGCGACCTCAAAAATGTGCTCAGGTTGTGACCCTTTTCAACACAGAAAGGAGAGAAAAGCACAATGAGAAGCATTTTGGGATACGATCGGTGCGTGCCTGTTAGGTACGTACGTAAGGAGCACCTGCGTTTGTTCCTGAGCTTCTTCCTCTTGTTGAGTCCGGCCTTAGAGGGGGAGTCCTCCTTGAGTTTGGCCTGCCCAGACATTCTCGAGGAGTTCTGCTGACTGAAGTGACTGGGTACGTGACGAGCCAGGCCACCTTGAGAAGCAAAGCTAGCGTTGCAGCCACCAACTACACACTGCAGCAGAGAAGCAAAAAACCACATGGCCCTGTCAGGATATTGCCCATACTATGAAGGATCAAGAGACAGAAGAGCAGGACATTAAGCCTTAGTTACTGGTTTTACCTTGAAGGGCTTGTCCCCACTGTGGGTCAGCATGTGTCTCTGGAGCCAGCTCTGACTGGTGGATGGCGTGTTATACACCTTGCAACCCTTCCATAGACACACAAACACCTGAGGAACACAGACAGGTAATCATGACAAGATAAAAAGAGATTACAGAGAGAAAAAATAGTTCATAACAGAATATCGAACAGAGGATAAAGACTCCTGAAGAGAAGGCATTTTTAAGATCATGTGTGAAATGATCCAAATCTAACTTTCTCTGATATCTAAAGACCAAGGTTATTATAGTTAACTAAAATTAGATGTGAAAAACATTTTAGCTCAACGAGACAAAAATAACATCAGCCTTTTACACTTTCAACTTAAACAAATGATCGAGAACTTGGAAAATGAACTAAAGTAAGAGGACAGCATGGAGGAAATATCAGTAGTATTTGTTAGTTTGATTTAAAAAAAAAACTTGTCTCACGAGGCACTGATGGGCGGGTTTATTGGGACTCTGGATGTCTGCAGTGTGAGTCAACTGCTTTCAAAAAAGCACCACCTTTGCTCATTTTCCTAACTCTTGCCTCTGACATCTGCCCTCCATACAAAACAAAACAACAACAAAATCAAACTAACACCGAAACTAATAAAAACAAAACATTAAAAGCGAAACTAAAAGAAGAAAATCCACTCTGGAAAGTAATCGACATTAAAACTAAACTAAAAGTCAAAATGAAATCAAAGTAAAACCTAATTAGAAAATACTAAATAACCGTGATAAGGGCTTTTCTCAAATGCCGCCTACAGATGGGAGACGTCAGCATGACTTGTGAAACTGCTTGAATTCAAACTGCATAACCATTATATTCATTGAATGTTTGGGATATAGAAAAAATGGTTTTGTTACAAAGGTGGCAACACAAATGTGCTTTGCTTACAATAAAGAGGATTCGGTGTTTAGTGAAAAAGCAGCTCAAGAGTCACTTTAATCAGATTATAAGCACATAAGTACAGAGGCATACTGGATGTCACTAGAAATTAGGAAGAAAATGAATTTTGCAGTTCACTTTAACAAAAGAAGGATTGAGGTGACCTTTATTTTAGGGTGAAGCGCTGAAGTGAAAATGGCCAACTATAAATTTAAATTACTTTTAAGTCTACTGACCCCTCCTCTCTGCCCATCCACATGAATCCCCCTGATGTGCTCTGCCAGATCAGGACTGGAGTTGAAGCACTCTGGACAGAGGTCCCAGCAACACTGGTAAGCCATCGACTTGTTCCCAGAGCGGCTGGCGCTACCCTGTCCATTCATCATGGCAGGGGTGGAGCGCCCGCTGGATACTAGGCTCTCCATCTCCATCAAGGTGCTGCTAATACTGAGCGAGAGGAGATGGCAAGGAGGAATCCAGTGTCACAGTTATAACACAAAGTTGGCTTTGCACAAAGAACAGGTGCTGATATTACATACTTGTTATGCGTGAAAGCCTCCAGGCTCAAAGGCATCTTCCATGCATGCCACAAACACTCATGCCAACTCGACTTTAGGAGTGTGGTACACATAGCTTCTGCATTATATTACACATTTGCTGTGCGTCCATCAAAGGGCTCACAGTCAACAGTGTTCTCACAGAACAAATACGGCTTAACATTTCCACTGGCTACAATCTGACTAATTAGTTGAACATGAATAACATTTTATTAGACACATCCTCACATTGATCTGAGTACAGGCTGTGGCCACTGAACAGTTGCTTTCCCCACCCAGCTGCTGGAGGTTAAAGGCTCTCTGTGCTCACCTCTAAATGTCAGATTGAAACTTTGACACTAGAAACTTTAAAAACAAAGACTGGATTTAGCTGCCATCCTGCACTCGTTCACTCAGTACCGG
>VURO01022237.1:37623-61399 GCA_015108175.1 Pelvicachromis taeniatus
CGGGGGGGGCTGGCGGGGGGGGGGGGGGGGGGGGGGGGGGTGGGTACTGCAACAGCAGTTACTACAAGAGCTCTTCCGCGGACCAACCTGTCCTCCGAGTCCATACGGCTCAAGGGTTCACCATCCGAGGACGAGATCTCCACACTCGCCCGCCTCTTGTCGCCTAGCTCCCCGCCGCCGCCAGCGCTGGCTTTATCACCATCTTCGCCGACAGTTTTGCTCTTCTCGCTGTCTGCCCCCGAACTCCGGCTATCCTCTCCCGTCTCCTCCTTAGCATCTTTTATCGTGCTATCGCCGGTAGGTTCGCCGTGACCGTCTCCCGGGCTCTGCTGTGACTCCGTTACCTGCTCTGGCTCTCCGGGACCGTTTGTCACCTCCTTGTCGCCCAAAGAAACACCACCGTCTGTTACCGCCTCGCTCGCGGCCTTGTCTGAATCTGCAGCGGGCTTCTCCTCACCGACCTCCGCCTCCACCGCTTCCATTTTCGGCTCTAAGCTACCGTCTGGCTGTTCCGTTTCCGGTTCGGTAGGGCCATTTTCCTTCTCCTCGCCGTTGCCGTTGTTTGTGGTCGCCGTCGGTACGTCTTTGTCATCGCTCAGCGGGGGTGTTTCTTCTGAATCCGCAGAAGCCATTTCAGCGGCGGACGTAGCCGGGAATACTTTCAGTATTAAAATGTGCTCATGCCACCGTCAAAAGCGTCTCTGCAGGAGGACGGCTGGCTAATATCAGTCTGCTCCCTGATTGGACAGAGATGGCACGAGGTGGCGAAACTATGACGTAGTATTTAAAGTTTCCTCGTGTTTGCGAAAGCACATGGTTTTTTCTTTTTAATACAAAAACACTCAGTGTTCGTATTACAGCTTAGAAGTAGCTTTGAAATATTACGTTTAATGAATAAATACATGTATTTGTAATTGTATTCATAGTTAGTTATAGCGCTACAAATCATTTTATAACCTGTTAGTGAGAATAACTTTGGGGTTTCCTGACCTCAAGTACTGCATATCGATTTAGCAGTTTGTTTTTAGGCATAGTATAGAATATAGTCTTTAGAAATTCAGTTTACATCATCGGGCACATACAGCACATGCACTGAAGTGGGCTGGACGAGTGAGACTCTTCCATCAGTGTAAAGACGTTTAACGACACATTTAATCCTTCAATGTGCCTGATATAAGAAAAAGAAGTGTCAATTCAGCTGTACATCTTTGTTTCCCCGCATGATAAAAAGATGCTGCTTTATTTTTTAAATATATATATATTTTAAATATTTATGTTTACTATGTTTGTTTCTCTTCATTCGCATTTGTTGTTGTTGTTGTTGCATCTATTATCCTCAAATTGTGTGTACATGGTTTACGGAGTTCTCATTAGCCAGACATTCACATGGAAAGAGCGTTACTTTTTTCTAGAGTGCCAAACAGGAAGGTAAGCACGTATATTTCTACAACATGGCCACCCAAAAGTGGACTATTAATAATTTATGAATGCTATGATTAATGTTAGAAACCTGTTATGAACGCAAACGTATATGGCCCATGTTATTACCGCTGGATGGCCACCAGAGGGAGCCACAGCCCCTCGTTTAAACCGTCATTTATGCTTCAGACTCCAGATTGTTTAATCACAGGAAATCCCATCTTACGTTTGATTCTTTATGATTACGATTTGAACCACAGCCATGCAATTTTAGACTCAACAATTCAAAAGATCCTAAAGTGAACTGATGGTAAAAGCGTAACCGCCGGGGGGGGGGGGCTTTGTAAACCTATATTTTGAAGTCAATGTAAGACTTCCCATGCATGCAATTTTTATGTTCTGGGGTTTATTTAAACTGGAGTTCATTTAAATATGTAAAATTCTTTCAGTCCAGAGTTGATGGGAATGGAATCGTTGACTTTGTTGTAGGCTTGAGTCGAACGTCCTTTTGGTCAGCATCTCTACTACATGCAGCTACAGGGCAGATAAGGAGCAGAACACAACCACTCATTAGGAACAGCAACATTTATTTAACGTGATATAAAACAGATGGGATATGAACATTTGCAAATTAAATCTAGTATGTAACTGTAGGTTGAACATATCCTCCCATCCAGATATACCATGTACATTATATACACAGTAAATCTCTGATAATTACACTTTGTACACACAAAAAAATGAGCTCCGATTCAGAAAGGGGTTATTTCTATTGCTTTTTACACATACTTATCCGGTTTTCTTTTTGTTCCAGGGCTCCAAACCAACATGTCATAAATGTTCTCCTTTTTTTGTCATAAAATATAATCAAGATCTATTTTTTCTCAATCTCTCAGTTTAAATATAGCTCTCAGCAATTAAAAAAGGACAGTATAGATTGACTCATGTCAGAACATTCACATATGCATTGGCAACAAAGTGCCAGGGACTTCAGATCCCATTCTTTAAATAATTAGAACTCAGAAGTATGAGAAATTACAAATACTCTTAGTTTCCTCCTTATATAATAATGGAGGGGTCTATATCTTTTATCTACTGGTCTTTAGCATAGACACATGTTCTTTACAATAAATGGATAAATATGCCTGGTTAGTTGATGTCGAATGTGAGAGGGGGGGAAAAAAATTAAGTGACTCAATAAAAGGTTTAATTAAATGCAGAGAAAATGTGAAACTTGCTTCTGAAACTTTTTGGAACAGGTGATGAAACATGAATGAAAATGTATAACAGACCAACACACTCTGCCACAGGCTATCAGGCTCACGACAGAGTTCAGGCTACTAGCCTCCTGTACATACAGATAGACTTTGGCCCACGTTCGAACACAAAAACCTAATAAAACCATATAAATAATAAAAATGATTATAAAAGCCTTGTAAAAACTGAAACTGCAGCAGTAAAACGGTATGAATCCATGTGCTGTCTTGCCAGGTCGAGGAGGTTGCCCCCTGAAGAAGGAGGAGCTTAAGACGTCACAGTGAGCAATACAGAAGTCAGAGGTTGAGACCCGTGAGTATGAAGTAGGCAGTTTCACTCTGTAGCCAAAGGCCTTGTGCTGAACTCTCCAGGGAAGTCCTCAGGAGCTGCTTCAGGCCTCCCCAGCTGTTTCCTTCATGTGTAGGTTTTCACTGAGGCCAGGGCCTGGGCTGAAGCAGAAGGTCAGAAGTGAAATTACAGTAACATTCCCCCTTACAGTTCTGTTTTGTTTGTTTTTTTAAACCACAGAAATCAAATTTAACAATCAAAACACTTCAGCAGTATGAGTGTGAGTGAAAAAGGGTGGATGAAGGCCCTTACTGGTGCTACTACACACACATGAAGTGAGAACCGTCAGTGAGCTGGGGGGGTGCGGTGGTGGGAGACTGCGGATGGGGTGGGGAAGAGGACGACAGGCTTTTCACTGCAACGAAACGACAACATGGTGAGCACAGGCGCACGCATGAAATGGCAAACCAACAAATTAGATCAGCTGATAATGAGTGAGTGGCTAAATTACACAGAAATAATCACCAGAGGAAGTGGAAATGACTGAAAAGGCTACTGAGAAAAGAAACACAAGTAAATGACCTAACACATACACAATGAAAGCAGCCACAGTTTGTTTCTAAGAACAGGCTCCCACCAGCTTTTGTTTTATTACATGCGCTTCTTGGATCCAACCACCCCACCTCCACCCGCTCGTCTCTCTAGAGACGTACCTGCTACCAGCTTGCTGCGTTTGGAGGCCTCGGCTGCCAGCTCGTAGGAGATATTAATCATCTTCTCCTTTTCCTGTACAGTAACCTCCTCTTCAGTCTCCTCCTCAGGGCTTAGAGCCAGACTAGGCAGCACATTCTGCATGCTAGGAGCAAACACAAAATCGCAAGGTTTCTACAGCATGCAACCAACAACATCTAATTACCGACAAACAGGCCATTTCTTTAAAATCAATATGAGGCCACTGACATTTAGAATAAAACGCCACAGTGGCTCAGAGATGAGCAAATAGACATTTTGTGCACATTTGAGGCATGGATCTGCATGCAAAGAGCAGGAACGCTGTGGTGCTCCTTTTGAGACATCTATGCTACGACCCTAAACTTACCTCTTACTTTTAGAAACAATTTCATGCATGACATCTGTTCACCTGCAAAGCTGGCCCTTTCACCGTAGTATCCTTATCTAACATTCAAGGCTTGAGCAGACCTGTCCGTGGATCATGACAGCGTGCTTACCTGTTCTTGGCTATGAGGGCTTTGATGCGGTCCACTTTCCTCTGCTTATCAGCCTCCTGCTCAGGACTCAGAGCCTCCTCGGGGTCCGATTCAATGTAACGCTCAGGAATGAGCACTTTGTCAGGCACAGAAAGCTGAAGAACAACCACCAGATAAGAAACACTTATTTGGTACAAATGAATGATTTTCTAAACTGACACAACAATGCAAACACGCAGGTATAAATAAGAAAATTCCACTTCTGTGCAAACAACAGCTTATTACCCCTAATCGGCATCTATTGTGCAGGAAGACCATTTCACATTTTGGGTGTTTTAGAAGTAAATGGAGTGTCACTGTCGATTACCGTGAGGCATTGTGTACTACGGCGAGATCGACTGTAAGGACTTCACCGATGTAATCTAAAGCAAGGCTGTGAACTCTGCTAAAGGCAGCGAGTCATGCAAATCATGTTGGTAGCTTATGAGCAGCCCAGGAAAAGATTTTGGCACAGAGGCCTTTGTGTAATGCTCAGTTAGCCTGAACAGCGCTTATACAGTTATATAAGAGTCATTGACTTCTCCATTCTAGTTGAATCTTTTTCCTGTAGTATTAACACGATACACGATGCTCTGTTGGTAAACGGCACCTACATAATAATTTGCCAACAATAGTAGTATCCCTCTGAGTACTGGCTTGTACAAAAACAGCAGGCTGATGGGAACGACGGCTAGCTGCTGTACCGTACCTCTCGGTCAACATTAAAGTGATCAGCCTGGGAGGATTCTTTGAGGCGAGCTATCTCCTCAGCGGGCGACTCCTGCTCCCCCACCACCTCCTGCTGCCTTAGAGAGGCCTCCAGCTCCTGAATGTCACTGCTTATCACCTCATCTCGGCGCCTCATTTGAAACTAAAAGAAATAAATAATGAAACATAAAAGAAGCAGAGACATTATATCACATGAACATCTTCTGACTTCAGAGCTACCGCAATGTCAAATAGTGTGTGAGTCACTCAGTCAGTACCTGCGTGTTGCGGAAATGGTTTTCCTTAGTAAATGAGTGGCTGCGAGAGGGTGTGTTCTCCTGGCTGCTACCCCTGAGGCTGAGGCTTTTCTTCTTCTCCCTGAGGGCACCCTGCTGGTGGCGACGGATCCTCTCCAGCTGCTCCTCCACACTCATCCTGGGTCGGCTGCTCTCCGCAGCACACAGCTGCTGCTCCACTGCACTGCGTGGACGCTCCTGTTGGCCAGAGAGGACCGCAGAATATAATGTAATAATGATGTAGCATTAATGTAAAGACATTCAGCACTATGGTAATTAACGCCATGGTGACTTATTGTGCATGGTGGGGGTCTGAAGATACATGGTGTCATTGTCTGCTTGGGGCGTTTCACATGATGCAGCATTTTCTGGCAGAAGTAGGCACTGGCTTAAAAAAAAAAGTCTAATCTTGACAACGCAGAATAATCTCTGCCCTTAATGTATGAACTGGAAAAACATTTCACTTTAAAAAGAAAAAAAAGGTAACCAACAGGACTGACACTTTGGACTTCATATAATGACAGAGAAATTGCTAAATGTTTGCTCTCTTTGAGCTACACCTGGCAAAAGGCCGAACAACCTGGCTGTTGTGTGCTCGCACTCTCCCGCTGGGACACATGGGTGCACTCGGAGCGACTGGGGGCTTGTTAATGCCTGAGCAGGAGAGGCTGATGTGAAGTGAACTGAGGAGAAGCTGTTCATTCTCAGGTCTGTGCCATGCTGGAGGGTAGGCAGATGTGAACCCAGTCGAGAGGCCAAGGACAGTCCCCACTGTTCAAGATGTTCTGGGGCCGAAGTCTAACTCTATAGGCCCTGGGCATGCTCTTTTAATACTATAGGCTAAAGTACATAAGCCTAGAGGGCGTTAGTGCAATCGCCTATTTTCATTACACCATTATCCATGTTCACACTGACACACTAAGACAGGACACACCCTGCAGTGTGTACAATAACCTCAGTTTGATCCAAATTCAGAAGCAGGAAATTAGACTTCATCCAGGTCTTTATGTCTTTAAGACATTCCTGCCGTTCAACCAATTGGTGAGTGTCATCTAACTTAGACTAGATGAAGCTGGCGTCACCTGCATAGCAATGATAATGTATGCTATGCTTTCTGATGATCTTGCCTAAGTAAAGCACCTATAATATAAATAGAATTGGCCCTAGCATCGAACCCTGTGGAACTCCATCATTAAAGTTGGTGTGTGAAGTGGACACCCCATTTATATGAACAAATTACTGTTCATTAGATAGATATGATTCAAACCACTGCAGCGCTGTACCTTTAATAACTATGGCACGCACTATACATCTCTGTAATCAAATATTAGGGTCCGTATTACTGAACGCTGCGCTGAGGTCTAACAGGACAAGCACGGAGACGCGTCCACTGAAGTCTCGTTTCTCCCAGGATCCAAGATGAACTCCTCGGCCTTAGGCATGCTCTCTTAGCACCACGGGATAAAGCACATACGCCTAGAGGATGACTGTGCATTTATCTATTTTCATTTGTACTACATGTCCTTTGACGGTCAAACAAAGTCACACAGGCGCACTAAAAGCAGGACACACCCTGCAGTGTGGTGCACTAATGATATGGTTAGTATGTTTAAGTTGATAGGATTTGTGGCTGGAAACGGTTTAAATGCAACATGGCAGCATGAGTCACACCCTCACCATGTGACAGCTGGCCTTTACTGCACATGTGAGTTTTCAACCAGCAGCTTACAAGCAAAACAGCCAATTAGGAGAGGAGTAATCCCAACACAGAACGACCTGTGGCTAGTTCACAGCTGCCCATAAGCATTATTAACCGAGAACGCGTTAGTTCAGGGAGACCACAAAGCCAAGAAATGATTAAGGCAGGCCAAACACAGTGCCGGGCCACATCAGCCAATGGCTTAGCTGATACTCCTCTACACAACTGGCAATCTGCATATAGCTACTTTAGGCTTGCAGGTGTGTTGCTGCACACCTGCAAGCTGCCTTACAACCCGCGTCTAGCTCAGCTACAACTTTACAACTGTACATGCTGTATCTGACTTCATTCCTGCTCATTTCAGAGAGCCATACTACCAAATCTAAATGATTGCAGATATACCAGTCTTTTTTTGGACTATAGTGATTGTGACTGTATGTCACAATCACTATCACAATCACTGTCCGGTAGATCCAAATCTACAAATGCTAAGAACATTTTATAGGTATTTTTAAAGCCCAAGGTCTCACCGTTCTAGGGTCAGGCTTCCTGTTCTTTCTTAATGTAACATATGAAGCTATGGAGGAAGAATCAGGCACTGGAGATTTGGTCCTTGGTGGGACGATACCAACTGGATAGGACATACCTACCCCACAGAAAAGGAGAGATCAAGAAAATGTAAAACTGAAATCACATTATAATAAAAATTAGACAGGCTCAATTACAGGTGGTATTTTGCCATTAATGTTTTCCATCCGGAAAAAAAAACCAAAACAAAACACCTGCAAGCTCTTCAATAAATGTAGACCAATTGTGTGGTAAATTCAGCTCTATTCACAGATAATGCTTGGAGGCAGAAAGTTTAAATACAGTAAAACAAATATTATAGTTCACATGTTTTGGCCAAGTTTAGAAAAACCAGTTGCTGCTCACACTGTATCCAGCATATGACAAATTACGGTTACCATGAGTTACTTTGTGATACACTGACCTACATCCAAATAATCCAAATGCCAACTGAAATGGTGTTAGAGACGAGGGTGGTGTCAGAAATCACTCCATATTTACAGCACAGTGCACTCCATATGCTGTTCCCCTCCTGAGCGTGTAAATGTTTCCACTAGAGCCCTCAAATACTCTAAAAAAGGAGCGACCACAATGTGTAGACTACCTCTCTGTTAATCCCGTGATAAAATGCTCCAGTTTTAGAATAGACAAGACTAAAATGACTACTCTACTGTACTCTACTGGGCTTCACTGCAACAGTATATCTCCAACATGCCTTTGTTTCCAACATGTTCTCGATCACATGGATATTCTGATCGGTCTTCTCCATTGTTCTCATCCACTTCGGCCACTGTGGTGAGTTCTGGCTCACTTTTGTACAGCCTGTAGTCGGGACCCTGGAGACAAGGGGGAAAAAAAAAGCTCAACGCAAATCAGAAAAACACTGAGTTAAGCAGAGTTGTTTACAAACAATTGACCAGGGTTTTTCCTGCTTTGAGATGTTTTGCTGCCCCCTACAGGGGAAGATAACAAGCCTTGTAAGAGAAATGTTTACTCTTAAACATATTTGTTAATTGTCGTTTCATTTACTCATACACAATGCATTTATAGTTTATCGACCCCTCAGAAAACAAATAGATTTAAGGCAATAAAAACGGTGTGCCTGTACTCCACACGAGGTGACTGCACTAATTCATCTCCACAATGCCCGTTTGGAAAGCAGGAAGAACCCTGTAGACAAAGCCACCGTAACATTTAAATGTGTGAAATTTGTTGAAATCCTCATACAAAAAGGTAGGCAGTAGGTAGACACATTCAAACTCAGATATGGCAAAACATACAGACCCCAAAAATATTACATTTCAACATAAAGGATGAGACAGAAAAAGGGGGACGTGGTAATTTAGTCAAAAACAAAATAAAAAAATAATAACACAAGCTGGACAAAATAACTGAAAAGTAAATTATGCAGTACAATGACGGGAACAAATGGGGAAAAAGACATGAGCTATTTGTGGAAATCAAAGTGAACTCATCAGAATGGACATGGGATGATGCAGCTGAGGGCAGGGTCAACCAAGAGGTCAACAGGCTTACGCTGTGCGTGCTATTCCTGTGATTGGACTTCCTGTCCTCTGGCTTGTGGAGTGATGAAGGGCGCACGCCGGGAAGAGACGGCATAGGGGGCACGGTGGGGGGGTTGGGCTCGTAGGACTGGGGTAAGGGTGGCCGTGGGGGTACAGAGTCCTCCTCCTGGGGATTACATTGGGTATGACAGCACAGGAAGCAAGGTGACACATGGCGCCACCACACAGGCTCAGGGCTATAGCCATCTGGTATCGAGTAGCTCTGGGCCACAGGATGGGCCAAACAGTTGGTTCGCCAGAGAGAGCGCTCCAGATGCTGCTATGGCTTGAATGACACATTCCTCCAGACACCACTACTCACACCATCCATGAGTGGGGCGCGCATTTAGAGCCCACAGCTTACGTCATCTTCAAAACTGCAAGTGATGTGGATTTTTTTTTTTGCGTGATCAATTTCCCCCATTAATTAATTCCAATAAAAGGTGAAAAAAAATTAACGTTAAGCTCACATTGTTAATTTGCTTGTAACGACAACCACCTGTCCAAAACCTTACACAGGCCGAGAGGCTAGTCAGCAGCTCCCTGACAACCCTGGTAGCCGACTGTCGCCACGCCAAAACGATTACAAAGAAAACACTGCACCAAAAACCTGCTTTAGTAACAAACAGGTGGCAGTGGCACTTTGCATGAAAGACGCCAACTTGTTTGCAAACACTAGATATTTTCAACAGAGGTGAAACTTTACAAAGTGCTCAAAGCCTCACCTTCAAACTAAATGTTGTGCCTCAACTCTTCAGCCAACACACTTCAAAAGGCAAATGGTCTTAGTGTCTGGTTTGCCCCACACCTTTCACAGTTTCAGTACCGCTTGGCATGTAGTTTGTGTTTGCAGCCATGTCGGCGTCTTCCTTACAAACTACAGGCGACCTACTAACAACCAACTCTTTGACACCAGCTTCACACTGGTGACTGCCAGTAAGGTCACTGGCTAGTCTCCAGGCCTGTTTGACTGGGACTTTAGCAATTCATTTCACACAACCTGCCTCCAATCACTCATGATCGGTCAAATAATACACTTTTGGTTTTTTTGCCTCACAACTGGAAATTGCCAGATGGCTGCTAATCAGTTTCTAGGCCTGTGTGACTGAATCCTTAGGCAGAAAATAAGAAAAACTCTTCCTCACATTTGAAAAGCTAGCAACATTAAATGACGATTTAAAGACGTTATTCGTGTTTTTAAAACGCCTTATTGTTTCACGCCTTATTGTCAGACCAGGTGTTCCCCTTTCTTTTTCCATCAGTAGTGCCTCACCTCGTTTTTGTGCTTACTGAAGTTGCCCTTGGGCCCATAGAAACTCATCCCATCAAGAGCATTTCTCTGGGCTTTGTGTTTATTCAGGGCCTCCATCACATCTTGAATCCTCCACAGCTCCTTCTGGATGCGGACGTGCTGCTGGCTGGGTGGTTCTGTCTGGGTGTGCACAGAAAACAGACACACGTCACCAAATAAAAGGAAAAAAAACAAACAAAAACAAAACACCCGCAGACTGAGATCTAAGGTGGAGGTCTATGGTAAATAAAACTAACACGCAGAAAGCAGGCAGAAGGCTGCAGTGAAAAAAATGAGCATGATGGGATCGTAACAGACCAGTGAAAGGGTAACGTCTGTATCTGCTGAGGTGTGCAGTCAGTGGAGATACAGATCTGATCAGGCTCCTACTGTCTGTGAGAGATATTAGCCTCACAACACGACAATCAGACGGCAGATTCGAGTTATACTTGGATTGGAAAACGGGAAGAAGAGCAAGAGAAAAGGACCGGTCATTATCTCCCCCTTGCTGTTGGCAGCTTGGTCTTTGTGAGATGGACTTAAGAAGAGGATGTCCAGACTCCCTGCTGGCCCTCTGACTTCTCTATTCAAAACTATCATTACTCAGTATAAGCCAGGAACAACTGTTGGAACAATTTCTTTTTGTCTCTGCACCTCTTCCTTGATGAAAGAAAAGATAAAAGTCAAACTTGATTAAGACCTGCTCCATCCTTGCTACGGTCATCAATCACCCCCCCGTGTTGCTTTGATCTCCATTTACGTCTCTCCAGATTTTTCTCCCAAAGTCAGAAAAGGTGTGTGTCTTTCTCTGCAGCTCTGCAGTGTATGAATCTGCAAGTATGCCAAGCAGGTCAGCCGCAGTATCAGATTTTCACTACAGCATTACTGTAGCCAAAAGAAATTTGCAATAATGATGATGATATCATGATAGCTACTGAGAGCGTGCTTCCTTAAGAAACCCTATCAGGCAAAAAATCATGAGGCTAAAACAGAGAACCAAAACTACAGTGACTCGACCAGAACAAGAGCACTTCTGTAAACACACCATGGGGTCAAGATGCAAGGCACAGCTGCTACCGCCAGCCCACAGCACCGTGGGACGTCTTCTTGTGCCAAATCGGTAATAAAATTAAGAATCAAGTCCCCACACTTCATCCATCTGCACCTATCATTCAATCACATAGCAACAGCCGAACTCCTCCTGCACGAGTGACTTGGTCTAACCCAACAGGTTCAGCTGTATAGTAAGTATATAGTAGTCACTGAAAGGCTTAACCAGGACAAACTAAACAGAGAGCTTGCAGCATCAACTGTGTCAGTGCTGGATTGTTTACAATAATACCAGCACATTTCGACACCCTTAATGTCGAGTCAGAGTTAAGGCCTTTACACATTGGATGCGTTCACACTGACCGTGTAATTTCACAGGATGAATCTGTTGCCTTAGTTTTACCTGCAAGTAAACCGAGCTGACCAATCAGACCACTGCATTTGGCAACAAGTGCACTCGTAGCTCAAAATGCACACCGGTACCGAAGATACAATGCTTCTGAAAGAGTAAAAAATGACTATTTAGCTTCAGACACACAGCTAGTCATTGCTATTGGCTCTCTGAAATAGTTTCTCTGCCTCTTCAGATGTGGTTCCGACTCAGCCAACAAGAGTTCAAACTGCCCCCCTGACATCCTGAAATATGTACGAAAGCAGCCGTGATGAAGCTTCAACTCCTGGATCAAACCATGAAATTCTCCTTGCTGCTGCCTTCTCCTGAGGATTGGCTGAATGCAGGATTTCAGTTTCTTCCTTTTCTTGTTTCAAAACATCAGGACCAGCTCATCATGGCCTGATGTATGCTTCATTTTCCCCCCACAGTGTGAAGACCGATTCTTTTTGGAACGTGGTCAGTGTGTGTGTGTGTGTGTGTGTGTGTGTGTGTGTGTGTGTGTGTGTGCGTGTGTGTGTGTGTGTGTGTGTGTGTTACAAGATTGTTTCCAAACTATGCCAAATTTTGTGCCGTTCCCCCCCCCCAACATGCTCCGTGTATAATTGCCTTTCGAGAGAACAAGTTGAGCAGACTCATTGTCAAAAATGTTGCTACCTGAGGGCTTCCCAGTGCTTCCAGCTGCTCCAGCAGGTTGTTCTTGGCCATAGTCACATCTCCTTCCATCCTGTCATATTCCCTCCATAACCGCTCCACCTCCTGGGGAGGGTGGAAACGACAATAATAAAGCAAACATAAAGACAAACTACCATATTATTAATATGCCTTCATCGTCTGGGGTGTGAATGCAGTGTGTAACTCACAGCAGTAACTCTGGACACCTCTCTGCAAGTGCTGAGAAGGCCGCTCTGCAGTAAGTCTCTCTGCTGCATGACGCTCTGCATGGCACCCGGGTTGTCCGAGCCCAACTCGATCTCCTGGCTAGCTGACAAAAGCGCCGTCTCCAGAGTGTGCTGAAGCAACGCGCATCATGTCCAACACACATATAGGACAACAGTCATCATTAAAACTTCAGTAAGGCTGACTATTTCAGAATAGTACATTATTTTTGTCATATTTCCTGTACATGACTGTTTGGTCACAAATGCCCACTGGCCCCTCTCAGAGCCCAAAGAAAGCATTTCAAACTACTTGTTTGTGTTAGCCAAAGTTCAAAGGGCACGGCTGTGACTCAAAATTGATTACAAACGATGCTACATGTGACATTTTTTCTACATACCTAGCATCGCTGCACATCAACTACTAACATAAAGCAGTCAGTGAGATGTGCTGAATACGACAAAGCAATACAAACAAGAAAAGTCTTTCCAGTTGAGGATGGTAGTTAAACTTACAGGCTATAGCTAGTTATAGTTGATTCTTTTCCCCATCTTGCTCAGTTTCATGCTAAGAAACTTCACTCTGAGCAACTGCAAACTGTTTATTCCCTCAAGTTGACTTTTTTTTTGCACATGGTACCACATCTTTGTAAGCATGTCTAAACAACGTTTTGCGTGCGCCTGATAACAAAGGTGCAGTATCAGTCACCTTCTCTCTGTACAGCTGCTGCAGTTTGTCCTCCTGTAGCCTCACCATTTTGTCCTGCTCACACAGCCTGCTAAGTTTAGTCTGAAGAGAAACCAGTAACGAGTCATGACCTGCTGTGTACAGCTAAAAGGAACATTATGTCATGCAAGTCTGCAACACTGAACTCACATCAGTGTCCACGTCTTCTGGCATACATGTATAGGCTTGTTCCCTGTAGTCCTCTGGACTCATCTGTTGAGAGAGACAGAATTAGACAGAGGCACTAAATCTGTGCATACACATTAGAATCTGGAGATCTAATGCAGTGTCAAGACCACGCTCTCTCACTGAGCTGCTGGATTTATCCTTCAGAAGGAACTCCTATTTCACTAAATCAGACGATCTGCATTACCAAACCAGCAGTGGGACCTCGGCCAGTCTAAACAAAGTCTCTGATTCTTGTGCCTCGTGTTTCATCGTGCACAGTCATTGTCTCCATCGGCCCAATGGTTTGATGGGAAAACAATCTGGCTTACTTCACTTTGAAGGCTTTGTCCACCAATCATGGATTCTACAGCATAATCTGGGGTTAACTAATGAAAGACTGTGTGTGTACGTGTGCATGCCAAAGTTATTATTATAAGTGTACGGTTATGGTTTCTACGTTCACTTTACAACGTCAGCGTTTAGCCAAAAAAACTCCACAAGTCATCCATATTTCCACTTGATATCATTCAGCTACTCTCAAACAAAGGAAATCATTGCAGCTGCATTGGATCCCATGTTTCCAGAAAAATCTACAGATCACAAAGTCATTCAGCCACTCTGCTAAACCTACAATATAGACGTAAACACCACAGACATCAGGACAGTGACTTATTTCTGTGTCATTTTGTGTTTTTAGTCACATTTGATATGAAACGACTTAATGACTTTAGGCTCCACGTGCCAAGTGTGACATTTCATTCACTTCCTGGAAAGTGTACAACCTACAGACACAGTAGATCCTCTGTATATTCACTTGAGACACTCTGCCAGAACTTGACTGGAGCCATTTCCTCATTACTGGTTTTTAGCTTAAAATATCACATATCAGATAAAATACCAGTCAGGCCCTTAGAAATAAAAAAATCCTCAGTTGATATAAGTGAAAAGGTTTAGATTCACCACCTAGCACTTTAATCTCAAAGACACCATTTCATTTTGAATCAAATGTGCCCAAAAATAGCAAAACAACAACAAAAAAGTGACTCACTGTCCAAATACTTTCTGAATCAACATCCACACCTGCACTCTCTCACAAACACCTTTTATCGCAGTGGAACATAGTAAAGCTAAAAGCAGGTGGGGCTTAAGAACCACATGGCATTCCACACAGAACATGCAGACTCTCCCACAGCTTGAAGAGCTTCACTGTGGGTTTGTGTGGCGTGGACTAATATACAAGAGACGTGGGGAGGAGGAGGAGGAGGAGGAGGAGGAGGAGGACGACAGATTTTTGGCAGCTGAACAGGTGGGAATGCAGCTGTTGTGGAGCCGGTATGCTGGTGAATGGGTGACGGGGTGATGAGAGCCGTCTCAGCAGCACTTTTACACCTCGAGGGTGTCACAAAAGTGGTGATGTCATAGCCATCGGCATACACAAGCCGCCCCCTTTATCCTTTCCATCAGCAGAATGACCAGTGGGAGGTGAAGGGGAAGCAATGAAGACAGATAAATAAGTGCTCATCTAAATTAAAAAAAATTAAAAAAATTTAAAAAAATATATATATAAAAAAATATATATATATATATTAGGATTCATCTTCGTCAGTATTGCCACCCCAGACTTTAGATATAGAGTTGATTCAGTGATTGAGGCTGTGGTGCTGAAAGTTATTAAGCTAATCCCTACATCTGAACAAATGTTTGGCTAACTAGCGCAGGCTGCAAAGAAAAAAAAAAAAAGGAGGTTAAAAAGTTAAGGAAAGGCAGGCTCAGCATAAATTCTAAATGGGATGCTGAGATAGCGTGCCTACTTTTTAACTACAGCAGAATGTTCATGCGTCACAGATGATAAACATGAAAATCTATTTGTGCTATTTCACTCTAATCATCGCTCTTCTGCTGGCCCTTTAATGGGGCCGTTTGCCACAAAAACATTCATTATTTGGTAATAAACTAGACTGACAAGCAATAAGACTAGCAACACATAATTAAGTTAAACTAATTAGAGTCATCTTGTTAAGTTCAGGTGGCTCAGGTAATGAGAGGGAACACATTCTGTGCAGGATTATTGAGAAAAATAAATCCAAACACCACAGTGAGGACGAGATTTAACCCAACAGTGGAGCATTCACACATTCTCCTACTCACAAAAGTCATGCCTGCATCAGCATGACTTCTCAATAATAAGAGGGAACAGTCATAAGCAATGGATGAAGAGGTGCTAGCAATACAAACGATACAGGGAGACCAGTCTCAAGATGCCGTGAGGACTTGGACATCGAAGGAGGAGCATTGCAAAACAGACCAAAAAGAACAACAGCGACTGGTGAGGATGAGGTGGAGCAAAGCCTTAGGCTGGCCTTACTTGCTGGTAAAGTTGAGGCCTTGGGGCAGAGTTCTCAATCAAAGTGTGAGTCATGACGATTAAAGGCTCATTTTCCTTCATCTAGTCCAGTGTGGAGAGGAGCGATATAGCAAGTGTCAGAAAGTTTACAGCAGCTTTTCATTTCTGAGACAACACCCACAGTGTGATTACACCTCACTCGCTCTCGCTTTCTCGCTCTCTGATGAGGTAGACTCACACAGAAACGTGCATCCAGAGATGACAGGGATGGTTGACAGCAACAGAGAGAAGACGCTCAGCAGCAGGAAGACACGCAAGTACAAGCTCTAAGGTTCATTTTTATTAGCAGTGCAAAGTTCCCATTAAACGTTGGAATGTAAACTGTGTTTACAAGAGGTGCAAGAGATCGCAAATGCTAAGGCTCATCAGTCCAAAGGAGGAAATGAAAATGACACATTTCTCAGTGCGTACACAAACCTAAGGCTTCCTTTGCTATAATTATTATTGGACAGGTTTTACTGGACCTCTGTGTGCTACATACAAAGCACTTAAGATCATAAAAAAAGAAAAGCAGCTGATGAAGCTTTAATTTTCCTTTGCAAGTACTTAAACGCTAAATACGATACCTTCCTCTCTACGTGTTCTTTCTATGGCAGAAATAACGACTGTCCACAGTCATAATCAGTTATTCGGTTAATGTGTGAGCAAATGAACTAGCGTGAGCTAAAAATGCTGCAATCTGAACTTTTAGCCATTTAAAATGACAATAAAAGATAACAAGTTAGCCTGGCATTGGGACTTCAAGTCACTAAAACAGCCGCAGAGCAGCGATTCATACAATAAAAGCAGAGGCATTACATGAGGTCATGACAGAAGAAGACAGGGCATGCGTTCATGCATTACCCCACCTGATTGTCCAAATACAGGAGGTTCCTTTGGAGGTGGTGAGAAAGAATGTCGTTCTATCAGCAGCAGCAAAAAGAGAGTAAAGAAGAGGCAAAAGGACAGTCAGACAAAAGGAAAAGCAAGTCACATGGTTTCACTGAAGCTCTCGCTGTCATACTCCCACAATCACACAATCATGACATGTGCCCACAGAGAACCCAAGAGAAAGGAAAGCAGGACCAATCAAGGTGAAGAAAACAGGTCAGGGACCAGGTGTACTTTCAAAGGTAACAGAATGAGTACACTGCAGGACTAGTCTTGACCAAGTGCATGCAAAAAACAAAGACAATGGCAAGTCAAAGTACCGCACAATGCGGTGTGTGTCCACTGACACAAACCTACACTAATGAAGCAGGGAAACCGCCTTTGGTCGTGCAGGCACAGTGAAAACTCCCATTAAATACAAACCCTGTAAAATGGGAAAATCTACATTGACCTACATCAGTGATGGTCAAATCTGCAGTCTGGCATTAAGTCTGGAGACTTAAAGTCCCAAAATCCTGAATTAACTTTTACATATGCCGGTGGCCTCAGCCTCATTAGTCGGTCACTCTTTAAGCTCGCCAATGGCTTTAAGTTTCATCCGCTGATAACAGCTGTCGATATTCTTTAGGGGCATAAATGACTCAATCAGCAGCTTGCCCTGCTAAAATGGCCCAAATCTAATTATCTGATGAACTGATTTAAGTCAGATGCTGGTTGCAAAATTATTTTGAATCTGGAAGAAAACTGTTTTATTCCCACACATTTTGGGAAAAAAAGGTAGCTGGTCCACAAAAAACAGGAGGCCATAAGCAGAGTCACGTTTGAAGAAAATGCCTTCTCCGTAAATCAGCCATTTGTGGAGACCAAACAAATCCTCCGGATCGAGATGGATAATGGAAGTGGATAAAGATGGCATACACACCACACGCTAACATACACGCCTGCAGAGATGTCCCTGGGGGGCTGACCTTTGGGTTGTCGCCATCCATGTTTAGTTGCATAAGCTGTGCTACAGTGTGCTCCCGGATACTGTTTAGCTCTGCCTGCTGCCGACGCAGCTTTATCAGCAGCAAAGTCAGTTCCTCAGGCTGCAAGGAGGAGGGAGGAAGAGGAGGAGGTGGAGGGGATGCATCGCCACAGTGAAACAGGGACACACCGCAGGGGTGAGGCAGGGATTGGGGGTGAGAAGAAAGGAGAGAGAGCACACCAGGATAGGCGATTTAGAGGTACCAGGATCCCAGCAGGTGAACAGTTGCTGCATTCTAGTCTCGCATGTTCATGCAGTTTAGTACCATGTTAGTTAGCAGCATGCAAATTCTTTTATGTCCACTCAAAACAGCAGAACAGTTGGCACTTATTAAAGAATCCACTTCACACTCAGTACAGAGAACTGTGCGCAGCTCTGACATAAATTCTTGATCCTGGCTTAGAGCATTTGAGTGACAGAGTTTTTAAGTCTCCACTGAAGTGAAGAGAGTCTAAGGAGCTCCTGAAGTGAACACACCCTAAATCCTACCACTTGGAACATAGATCTGCCTAAACCTGTCTCGAAAACGTTCTCTGTCTCGGAAGGAAGTGAAGGACAGAAAGAGGGAGAAGGGTAGAGTAGGTGGCATCATCAGAAAATAGCATTGTCCTTGAAAGCTATGCAGTTAAATCCAAACTGTATACGTTGTACAGAAACCAAACATGAAGTATCTCAACTGAACAGCACAGTGATATAAATCTAGGTAGCCAGGAGACTGACTTAGATGGAGACTTACTGTTTTGCCTTGTAAAGACTGGGCAGTGATGGTCTGAATTGGGATCCCTGCTGGCATAGACCTCCTGTCAGGCAGGTAAGCATACTGCAGAACACAAAGATTTACTATGAAAACACGGCACGTGCAACAGTAAATATCTGTGATATAATCGTCAGCGAGAGCCACGGGGTTGACCCAAGCACAACGAACCATTTGCTACACTTGATGCATATTTTTGTACATATTCATCTCATATTTCTGTCACTATAAATATGCTTCAAAGCTGAATGTACATTTGTTTGCGCTGTTTTTAAAAACAAATGAAACGTGACCTCATTTTTGACCTTTCGGAAGTAAAGGATCATATAAAGTCTTGAGCCGTGCCTCATTTTTTAATATGTTGCGAGGAAAATGGGAAATAGGTATATATATATATAATTTATTAACAATTAACACATGCAACACAAATAGAACTAGGGTAAGGCACAAACAGGGTTTTCACAATTCTGATGAGCTTGAAGATCAGTATTTGGTATGACCACATCTATTCTTCACATTCATACGGCCTGAACTCTCTTAAAAGGGCTTTCTTGTCATTTCAGGAATAGTTCTCCAGGCTTGTTGAAGGACATTCAAAGCTCTTCTTTGGATGCTGTCATGCTGAACAACGATCCCAATCAGATGGTTTCCAGATGGTGTGGCACAGTGGATCAAAACCTGAAAGTACATTCATAATGTTGACACCTCTCCCGACCTCCTCCCGACGATCATCACTCCATCACACCTGCAGCTACTCCAGCTCTCTTGTCATTTGAAACACCTGAGACTTTTCTCCTTATTGCTCTTCCTGACGGGGACATGACCCTTTAAAGTCCAGCGTATCGAGTTTTTGAGACTTCTACATCATTAGGGTGACTTTTTCAAAGAAATTATATAAATTGCATGACACTTTTTTTTAATGACTAAATTGCAAAAATATGGCTCATGTGGCAAATGTGATACAAATTACAGGTCATATATGCAGATTAAAATTTGATATATATTTTTATATATTTTGTCTAAAGGTTCAACAAACACTCCATTATCCAAAACAGAAAGATTTCTGCCAGTTATTTAGGGTTTAAAGGGCTAAGAATGGCTTCTTACAGCCACTCTTCCATTGAGACCATTTCTGATGAGGCTTCAGATCGTGTGCCTTTCCTTTAGATCTTACTTTTAGGCCTGCCATTTCTTTTGTTTTAATTGTTTGCAACAAGCTGTTAGTAACACAGCGTGTAACAATACCATTAAAATGCACTCTTTGCCACGTTGTCTGCTGTCCATAGACACAACAATGGTCACAGATTCTGGTGTTCTGGTGACTTTCTCAGTGTTAAATGGCTTGACAAACACAAACACACATTTGAAAATGGTCAGGTATAAGGACTGGCGTGAAAATGGATGAAAAGACAGCCAGTGCCCAAAGAACAAATGTGATAGACCTTCAGAAAGCCTGGAGAAGTATTCTGGCTCCCTGGAAGCAACATATAAAGAAATAAGGGGTGACTCCAGACTTTGGCATAGTAAGCTGTTTTCTTATTATGAGGGTGAACTGAACACTTCCTTTTTATGCATCCCTTAGCTGACCTTGTTGACTGGAGGCCTCTGCCGTCTCTCAACAGTCAAGTCTCTTCGGTAGATGGGAGAAGAAATTTCAGAACGAGTGTTGCCCATGTTGTACGATCTCATCGGAGAGTAGCCGCCGTACATGGACAGGGAGCCATGGGAGGGCGAGGGGGGGATGGAGTGGCTCGGTGCAGCATGCTCTGACAGGTTGATCATGGTCTTGGGACTGGCCATATTGCTGTACAGCCCTGGCTGTCTGCAATAGGCCTGCCTTTGCTGCCACTCGTACAACTGCCACATGGTGTCATCGCGCATGGAGCGGCGTTTCTCAGTCGTTGAAGGACCCATGGCCTGGTCATATACTGATGGGGACATGCTGCAGATGCTGTCCCGCTGTGCCATGCTATTTCTGGGCATACTGCAGTATCCATCTCCATAATGAGGCATGTAGGGTACCCGATGGCTTGGCAAATTTCTAGGCAGCGTCTGGTACGATGTGATGCTGGGGGAAAAGAAAAAACATGTATGACACAGTAGATGACCTGCATGGTGTTATACCAACACAGGCCTAAAATGACCTGTGCTGGTAGAACAGTTTGATAATTGTTCATATATTCCACACACACAAACGCAGATGAAAGTGGTTTTAGACTCAAGCTGTTTATAAGAAAATCTCATTGGGTTTCTTTCATTTTGAATATAACCATACAAAACAATTAGAAGTTATCAAAGCAGTGCCATGTTATGAATCTTTTCATTTTTTGGTTTGGTTTAAAATTTATAGTTGAAAAGCACTTTGTGCTGAGTATCATTCTAATTAAATATCAACCAAGGATTATCCTTATTTTATCTGTTTACATGTTTGTCTTTAGGGGCTCTCACAAAGCAAATACTCAGAAACAAATTAGACCATACTACTGACAGCAAGGCTTTAAGCAGTTCCCCTTCCTCAGTGAGTTCAAAGTCAGTGCAGAGAGCTTAATAATAAGACGGCCTGACAGATCCGGGCTAAAACACTCACTGGTCTTTAAATCCAAGTATAGCAGTGTTACAATAAAGGCTTGTGACTGCTACACATCAGTCCAGAAAACATGTATGTCATCACAAAAGGAGCAGAAAGAAATGAATGGAGAGAGAATTACATGTTTACCACAGAGGGCCAACACAAAAATATTTACTGAGGCCTTATTAGTTTTAGCCATGGTATCCTCTAAAGCCAATGTCAAGTCAAGTGGCTTTTTATTGTCATTTGAACCATGCACCCGAGACCATGGTGCTACATATGACAGATAACAGACAATCAGCACAGGACTGCATGAAGTGCAAAAAACCAAACCAAAACAAGACAGAAGAGGACGATACAGACACAAGACAGCACAATGGAAATGTGCAACAACAAAAAAGACACACTTACAAATGTGTATGTTTATTTGTTAAAAAAAAGAATTACCACAGAATGAGGCATAGCTGTGGCAAATATGAACACAAGCCTGATAACAAACCCATCTCTTGACCAAAACATGTTTTTTTTTTTAACTAAAATGTGAACAGTAGGGATGGGAACCCACAACCAGTACCAGCTTATTAAATCCTCCCATCAAAACCTCATCGATATTCTTAACTACTGAGAACTAAGAGGAGGCCAACGTCACACTTTCCACCACATGAAGCCAAATTTGACTTCATGTGGTGGAAACAGGATTTGACTCTTGTGGAATAACCTGAAAATCAGTGGTGCTACTGTACAGACTACAGCGCCCTCTGATGGCACTAAACCAACCTTCTGGTATCGTCATCCTGGCCACGTCCTCTCTGTGTGCGAACCCACTGCTCCAGCTGCTGCATCGAGCTGGTCCGACTCAGGCTGCGATCCGGCTCATGTGGGGGACTTTGCAGAGGGGGGACTCCAGTCCCATTAGCTGGACGTTGTTCTCCAGATCCATTAACTTGGGGGCTGTGTTGTGATCCGTCGACCTCGGTCTGAGGCTGCGGCGAGGTCATATTAGCCTGGATGGCTGCCGCCTGCGCTGGCTGCAGTTTGATACTGTTTATTTTGGTGAGTGGACGTTCACGGTCGGCCCCATCCTTCTGGAAGCCGTAGCGCTCTGCATCTCGCTGCTTTCTCTCCTCTTCTTCTGTGGCGGGGGAGACGACTGCATGCTCACGGTCAACCTCACGGTTGCGCTCATTCTTCTGGATTTCCGTTTCTGTTCTATGGTTGGCCACATGGTTGATTTCTTGAGGTCCACACTGCTCGGCTTTTAGTTTGTTCAACCTAAAAGGGACGAAAAGGAGAAGCTCTATAATTCAAAGGCAGCAAAGAAGATACAGGCGGTAATAAAAAGATCCAAATTACATTCGATTAATTTGGCAGCTTAACTTCACCGGAGAAGAAATGCTGTTGCACTGAATGAAAACATGGCTCTCTCTGTCGCTCTCAAGTTGGTCTTTTTTTATTTCCTCAGTTAATAAAAAAGGTAGAATGCTGCTCAACATTTTCACCCGTTACGTTCATTCACCCTTTTCCCTCTTTACCCAAAGTGCAGCTCAATAAAACACCTGAACTCTTTCAATAGACATTTTGGATTATCCAGACTTAAGACACACTGGTCTTCAAGTGAAAACTGAGTGTGGGGTGTTGTTTTATCTTCCTGCCTTTCTAATCTGTTTACAACCCCTCTGAGAGCACTGTTAACCTAATTCTACAGCCTGTATTAAACTGCATGAACGGCTAACTGGAGGCTTATTGATATGAATATGAAACCAATGAGGCCTAAAGTAGCTACTGATGCTGAAAAGTGCTCCTCGTTTTCTGAATGGATCCATGAATGGTTTCCACATTTATTTTGTATTGCACAGTATTCTGCTTGGTCTTCTGTTGTGTTTGCATTTGTTTTCAAATTTAGCCAAGTTTGCGCTGAGAAGCATTCCCGTTTGTCTTGCTTGCATGATGTCTTTTTGGGTGGCGCTCACTTGGTGTTTGCTCTCTCTGCGGTAGAGTATCACTTCCTGTTCCTGTTCTAACGCACAGTGGTGTTTTTGAGTAGCTTATCTGCACAGCATTTTAATTAAAAACTTTTAGATAACTTCTTTAGTATAATAGTATAATCTTCACTTGCTTCTTCCAAAGCACACTCTCTGTGTACTCATTCGCTAATTCATTGCTAAAGTAGTCAGTCACTGTCTCTTTACTGTTTCGCTAGCTAGCTAAATAAAATTTTAACCATTAGAGAAAAAATTACCCATAATCCTCTCACAGATGTAACATTAAGTACCGTTGATATTCATTTAGAGTCTTTTTCTCCAATTGATCTTTCTGAGGTAACTTCAGTAATGACTTCCTCCAAACCATCTACGTGTCTCTTAGACCCCATTCCTACAAGACTGCTCAAAGAAGTCCTGCCATTAATTAATGATTCAATCCTAAATATGATCAACCTATCACTAATAATCAGCTCTGTGCCTCAGGCCTTCAAGCTGGCAGTTATCAAACCTTTACTTAAAAAGCATCTGCAGACCCAGCGGTCTGAGCTCATTATAGGCCAATCTCTAACCTTCCTGTCATTTCACACATGGTTGAAAGAGTAGTTGTCAAACAGCTAAC
>VURO01022239.1:6664-17086 GCA_015108175.1 Pelvicachromis taeniatus
CTGCATTTACTGTGGTGAGTGTGGAAAGACCATGGCCGGTGTCGTGCCAAAAAATGATCGTATGCCAAAAGCCGATTCGTTGTATTTAAACTGCTATAAATAACTTGTTGGTCTATAATATGTGAAACACGTCAAATGTATCCCTCATGAATGATATCAAGTCATCTTGAGCCACAAACAACATTCCTGTAATGGCAGTGGTTTTTATATATCCTTTATTTATCCAGTTAAAAAATCTCATTGACATTAAAAAAGTGTTTTTGAGAGTAATGTGGCCCAGAGGACAGCAGGTATTGCAACAAAATTAACAGTAGTTCTGTAAACATCTTTTACATGGACAAAAGGGATTGGTTATAATATAAGTAATATAATACTTCAATACTTGAAAAACAGGTCATTTTTACAGTTTATATATAACCCCTTTGTAAACCTCGTTCACCAAAGTCTATTTACAAACAAATGTAAAGATATTGCACATAAAAAAAGACACGGAAACATTGGAAATCACTTTTTGGCACAACACCCGGCAATACTGCATTTGTGACTGGTGCTAATACATTTCGAATTGAAACGCTGCAAAAGCACAGCTCACTGAGCTCAGTCGAGACATCCGTCTTGTTGACCGCACTAAAATAAGTGACGTTAAAAATGATACTATTGGGAATCTGAAGTATCCTGGGGCACACTGAGATACCTGTAAATACACATCATCTGCTATGATGTTTTATAACACAGTTGTTTTCCAGTTGTATCTAGTGCTAATATTAATACATGTGTGGAGTCACAGTTTAAAAAATGACTGTCTTGGACAAGCATTTACCTTTGAGCTCTGAATCAGTATCACTGTGTGCAGGCGCTTCAGATCAGAGCCTGTTCCATGGGGTCTGCAGGACTGCGATTGGGGGACGAATGAGATGTCAGCACTTTCTGTTTTTAATGTTTTGCTTTAACAATGTTCCTTCAGTGGAGCTGCAGGTGTGAGTCACTCAAAGCTCCTATTCTCCCATTGTATGAGTGTGTGGGTGACAGGTCCACGCTTTTGTCATTGAATACCAGAGATTAACCCAGCAGGATGCCCCCAAACACACACGCTTACACATAACTATTCGTTCACAGCTCTGTGACAGACATGGATTGTCTCTGATTGCTCTCAAAATGGGGACATTTGTTCTGTGATGTTGCTTATCTTTGCATGAATTCCACAATGTCAGTAGAAATCCTTTAGTTTGAATTGTTTGCTCCACAAAGGCAACCAAATCTGAAGTTCTAAAACATGTACGTCCACACTTTCTGTTGTATACCTTTCCCACATCATGTTTCATATTGTTTGTGTTCTTCTTATTGAAATAACGATTACAAAAGTGTAGCTGGACTTGTTGTAGGTTACATTACACTACTCTTAGCAGCAGATTAAATATTCAAGCACAAATGACAAAACTTGTACAGGTGTCATTTGGGGGAAAACTGTAAACTGAATCTGTATTGCTAATGACAGCGAGTACAGCATTGTAGTGCAGAATGAACTGTCTCACAGCTGAAATGTTTTACAGGCACTCGTAGTAGCATCAACACTGGTAGAGACATACTGAATTTTTGACTAATTACTTGCAGTGATCTTGTGCCTAAAGAGTCCAAATGGTATCCAGCATACTAAAAGCAGCATAACCAGGGTAAAAAAATAATTTTGTGTACTCATAAATTCTCAAATGGGTCCAAACAAACACAGATTCTCACAGGCTTCTGTCATATATGGAGATTATCGCAAGAGTCTTTGTGATTGTTTGTAAGTCTCTTTGGTCTGGACATAAATAATGAATCCACAGATGAGAACATCCAGTGTTTAATATATGACATTTTCAACTATGGGGCAAGACTTTTGATTGCATGCTGGAGAGCAGGTGGACATCATATGGTGATGCTGCTCTATGAGACTGTTGCTAGGGAAGGGACTGCGTTACAGAGCTGGATGCCTTTCAGTGATATGCATCCAGATAGTTATTTATGATAATTATTCAGAAATGCAGTCAGAATAATGCCACACTAGATTCATACAGTCCTGATCAAAAGTTTAAGACCACTTGAAAAATGCAAAAAATTGTCATATTCTGCATGGTTGGATCTTAACAAGGCTCTAAGTAGAGCTTCAACATGCAAGAAGAAGAAATGGGAGTGAGACAAAACATTTTGAGATGGGACGCAGTAAGTAAAATTTCTTAAATAATCCAGGGGCTTATGGAACTAAAAAGTAAAGTGGAAGACCCAAGAAATGTCACCAGCACTGAGCCGGAGGATCCAGTTTGCTGTCCGTGAAGACACTGGACGATCCTCGACCCAAATGAATGCAGTTACCGACATTACTGGCATGACAAGCAGATCCCACCTGAGATTTTTTTCTACGCGCCACAGTGGAGGGGCCGTCATAATGGTCTGGAGTGGAACAATGGAGCTTCAGGAGGTGCAGCGAGCATCCTTCATGACTGAGGGCCCTCGTTTGTGTGGTAACAACTTTTTTCAATAGGACAATGCTACAGTACACAATGGACAGACTTATATAGCACTTTTCTACTCTCTCGTAGTATTCAAACTGCTCTATACAACATGCCTCATTCACCCAATCACACCCATTAATACAAGCACTTTGTTCTATACTTTAGTGCTTTTCAACTAATATTCACATCCGATGGATGCATCGGAGACCAACTTGGGGTTAGTAGTTTTGCCCGTGGATATTTGGCATGCAGACTGGGGGAGCCAGGGATCGAACCTTCTAATCTTCCAATCAGTAGCTGACCTTCTCTACCACCTGAGCTACAGCCACCCCAGTGCCCACAGAGCAAGAGACTTCTTCCAGGAGAATAACATCACTCTTATGGACCATCCTGCATGTTCCCTTGATCTAAATCCAACTGAAAACCTTTGAGGATGGATGGCAAGGGAAGTTTACAAAAATGGACACAGTTCCAGACAGTAGATGCTCTTTGTGTGGCCGTCTTCATCACTTGGAGAAATGTTCCCACTCACCTCATGGAAACGCTTGCATCAAACATTTTTGAAGCGATCAACAATAATGGTAGAGCTACTCATTACTGAGTTCGTGTGTGGAACTTTGATTTCTGTTTATGGGGGGTTTACAGGTTTTTAAAGGCGGGTGGTCCAACTTTTCATCAGCTGTCAAACATCCTGTTTCAGTTTAAGTGTTATTTTCATTAAATTGCTTGCTTAAAAAAATGTTTTTTCTCACTCCCATCTTCTTGTTGCATGTTGAAGCTCTTCTTGGAACTTTGTTAAGATCCAACCATGCAAAATCTGATTTCTTTTGTGCCATTTTTCAAGTGGTCTTAAACTTTTGATGGGGACTGTGTGTACATATGACTATGAGAGGGAGACTCACACTCACCAGAAATACTGAATGTTCACACACTTAATGGAAAACACTTTGCTGTTGAGCTAATAATTAAGTGGCCACTTGGCTCATAGCAGTCAAACTTCAATGTGTTATTAGGCTGTAATCAAACCCAAGGAATGTAAAGTAAATATAGAATTGTAGATGATATAATGCATGGTCATGGCTGGATTACCAGCATGAATTGCATTTAATAAATTGCAAATTTGTGTAAGAATAAAGACCACCATGACTTACTTTTATTGAAAACAACAATTGGATCATATGAAAAAGACCTTGGTTAAAGACCTTGGTTGGTCGTCATTTGAATGGATTGTAAACTTTTCGACCTGTCATATTTACAGACAAATGATGCACTCAAACACTCCCAAAACATAACCTCCTTAGTGGAAGTAAAAAAAATTGGTACAAGGACAATTAAATGGACTGGAAAGAAATATAAATAAATAAAAACAACCTGTGTTGTAAAGTATAACATATTATACAGTATAATACTATACTAATTCAAGTACTGGGTCTACTTTGGGCTGCTTCCTTAGGGGATGCAACAGCAAGTAGCTCCACAATTTCAATTTTTGAAAACCGTATCAGATTTGTTGGATTCCCTTCCTGACACAAGATGCTTCCTTCTGTCTCTAATGACAATAGAGTATAGTATAGTATGTTGCTAGCTCTAGTTGTCCAAAATTCAAAGACCCTGAGTTTGCAATAGCAACAAAATGAGAAAATCCTCTTGTTTGCTTCAAAACTTTACAAGATTTTGCAGGAATGTGACCTTCTGATTGTCCCAACTCTGTTAATAGCAGCTCTATCTCTAATCCTGACGAGCCATTTTCAGATGTTTATAATGAAATCATATGGGCACACACAAAAATACATTCAGAAGTCCACTTATGATGGATGAGCAAATCTAACCAAGGGCCACTGAGTCTGTCAGTAGGCCATGTAAGCGATTAGATCTAGCTGTGATTAAACATTAGGAGCTATTTTCTATCTCTCACTTTTGTTGCTCTCTCTAATCTTCCTCTCGCTCATCAATGCTCTCTTGCTCCCCAAATACGCCCTGGCTAATTCATCACCCGGCTCAAAGCCTATTTTAGCACTCGCCATGTGTATTCTGGGATCCTCGCTTGGCTCAGAGAGACAGATGAAAGAGGAAGAGTTGAAGAGAGGGGTCCATCCCTGAGGTGGAGTGTGACCATTGTAAAATATACTCTCGTCTCCATTCTTCCACTTTTTTAAATTGTTCCACGTTTCCTTCCTTCCTTCCTTTTTCTGTACCCTTTCTCTTCTGTAATGTCTTGTTCCTCCTAGTAGGCTCATTGTCAGACAGCGTGCTCCGAAACACTGTCTATGCAAAACATTGAAATATGTTTTTAGAGGATATTTATTGTGTCATATTCTTATGCAAACTTATGATTCACTGCTGTATTTGAGACAAAGTGTTGATCTGGTAATTATTACTGTATTTAGGGTTACATGAGATGAGAGTTAAAATATCTTCACAGACCAAAAGGTGCCTTTATTAAACATTTATAACACTATCATGACCTGGATGACTGAGAACTTACACAGACACACCTAAACTTGTCACAGTTGGACAACTTTTCATACACTCCTCAGGCACCTTAAATATTTAACATTGGAATAGAAGTGTTATCACATGCTTGGTTATGTTCTTAAATAACTGGAAATAAGTTAAGCTGTTAAGCATGCTCACCCACAAGATCTCATACAGACATTTTGGAAGCAAAATATGGCATTTTAGTGTTTAACAATTGTTAAACACTAAGTCTTGGAGACTCAATCCATCCAAATTTGAATACTGTATCATTTATTATTATTGATGACACTGGAATTAAACACTCGTTAAACATCTAGATCTAAATCCAGTCAAGGTTTTCTGAGCTACATTGCAAACAGGAACTGATAGTTATTTTGCTTCTCTACTGAAACTGTCATATTTACAATGGCACAGTTATTATGCCACAGTTATCTTATTAATAAGACTTTATGTTGGTAAAATAAAATCATGGTTTTGCTTGGATTAGAATGAATTTACTGGACTTTCTTTTAACCTAAAAACACACAAAAAATGTTTTCATTGAAATTTATGGGCAGAGGAATTTTGTAAACCACTTGCTCCCAATTTAAATAAGTGCATGGAGACTTGATGGTGGAATCAGGAAGTACAAGAAAGTATTCAAAGGAAGATGTTAGCACCAAAACGTGGGCTAGTCAGGGAGATGAAGAAAGTAGACAGGAGTATTAGGAGGCTAGACATACTATGCAGAGAGATGTAGCAATGGCAGAGAAAGTGAAGATAATTTAGTTCACAAAATGAAAGGAGTACTTTGAGGAGCTGATGAATGAAGAACATGAGAGAGACCAGGAAAGATAGAAGATTGAATCAAGAAGTGCAGAGGATTAGTAAGGAGGAAGTGATGACAGCAATGAAGAGGAGTGGAAAACTGGCTAGTCCAGATGACATACCTGTCGAGGTATGGAGATATGTACGAGAGACTACAATGGACCTTTTAACAAAATTAAGTAACACAACTTGAAGAGTGATAGAATGCCTGAGGAATGGAGTAAATGTATTTGTACTGATTTTCAAGAACAAAGGTAATGTACCAAGTTACAGTAACTACAGAATAATGAAGCTGATGAGCCGTACAATTAAGTTATGGGAAAGTTGATAAAGCTGATAAGAAGAGAGCAGGCACGGTGCAGTGGATGAACATGGGTGTCAGGAGTGATTTGTGACAGAAAGATAGCATCACAGTGAAAGGGAAGATTTATAAGATGGGAGTGAGACTGGCTATAATTTTGAGATTTTTACTGGGAGTGATGAGGATGGACAAGATTTGACATGAGTTTATAAAGAACATACTACTTCAGTGGGATAGTTTAGGTTGAGCAGTTAGGAGACAAAGTTGGAGGCAAAGCTGAGAAAGTTTGAACATGTGCAGAGGCAGAGATTGAATCCAGAGATGACAGGCAGGAGGAAAAATGGGAGACCATAGAGTAGATGTAGGGAAGGAGGATGGTGTGACTACATCTCACCCTATCCTATGCAAAGGATAGGGTGAGATGTAGGCAAATAATTCACTGTGGCAATCCCCTAAAGTGACCATCAGGGCAGTTCCAATAAGTAACTTTCTAGTTACTTATTGGAACTGCTTTTCTAAAAGTAGAGACCTAAAGCAAATAGAGAACAGTTTTTGCTTTTCTGTTTTTTTTGTTTGGTTTTTTAAAGCTGGACTGTCAAATGTGTGGAATTTAAATAGAATAAAAACTTCATATAATTTACTCAAGGATATATGTTTTAATCTTATCTTATCATTGTGTAATTTTCACATAGTTTTTTTAAAATCATATTTCAATACTGTAGAGCAGCAGCTATATATAGAGAAGGCAGTAAAAGTCCTCATTAAACATTTGATGGATGAGCTTGTTAAAGACCTGCCGTACCTCTAAGCAGCTCTCTACATTCTGTCTTTCTATAAAGAGGAGTCCTTCCTCCTTACTTGCTAGATCTGCTGTTTCAGCAAAGGCTTTAAATTGAATTGATTTGAAACTGAATTGATAGCATTATGCTATGAAATGTAGGTCAGTTGCTGCAGGTTAATGTCAAGGTAACGTACCCTCATGAATGAATGCCCTCTGTTGACCCTCATGAATACTTTTTAACCAACATTTTATCAGAAGTGCTGTGGCGGTTCACACGCCTAAAAGCCAGAAGTATAAAAGCTGATGTTAATTTTTTTTTTTGTTTGTCTCTGATACACCATTTATTAACACTCACAGTCAGTGTTGGGAAGGGTACTTTTAAAAGGTATTCCACTACAGATTACAGAATGCATGCCCCAAAATGTAGTTTGTAATGTATTCCGTTAAGTTACTCAATCAGAGTAATGTATTCTGAATACTTAGGATGTTGTCATGCTTTTTACAACTACATGAATGTACTGTCGCTGTGTGATTTCTCACTATTCCCAAAGGCTACCAATACCAACTAGATTTTTAAATTTTGATATAAAATGAGTAACAGTTGGGTGGACATTAGGTAAGGCTGCACTTTTTGCAGTGATCTTGTATTGAAAACTATTTCTGTATCACTAATATGTTTTTTTCAGACAATCCCTTTCCGTCAAGAGCCACTTGTTAATTTGTTGTGGACTTGTTAAAGTGTTTTCTGAAATGTTATTTTGTTGTTGATGTTGGAAATGAGATTTGCACTTCCCAGCCACCATAGTAACCAGTGGTTTGCACCTTATAAACCCTCTGTATTTGTTGAAGGAGATTCTCTGTTGCAAAAATTGATGATGTTATGATGATGATAGTCCTTGCTTTGGCTAGATGTTGTGAAAAGGTTTTTCTTAAGCAATGATTAGCTGATTAGGCATGCGTTCTCTTTCAGTTTCTTCTGTGGTCTTTTGGGACTGCTGAGCTGGCCAGGGCATTCATTCAGTAGGTTCCAGCCATACCAGATTGTTTGATATCCCTCTGATTTGGTGATGAGGGAATGGGCCATATTCAGACATGAAATAGCTTTTTTGTTAATTATCCAATTACTTTTGAGCCTCTGAGTATGTATGACTGTGTATAAAAATGACTGTAATTCTGAAACAGTTAATGCAATATTTTTGTTAAAACTAACCCATTTGAAGCTGAAAGTCAGCATCACAATCATACCTTGATTGCTTGATGAAAAAGTGATATAATAAGTACTAATCATAAATATTAATTCTCCCTAAAAAAAATAATACAAATATTTTATTACTTATTTCCATCTTGGATACTCAACACCTACCAACTCAAACGTGTTATCGCCTCAGAATTCCCTAAGTAGCTCCTGTTAGCTGATGATGACACCGTTGGATGTGTGATTGAGCTCTAGAGCAGCGATTAGCCTGCAGAGCCCTTTTGTTCTCCTGAACAATGCAAACACAATCACAGCACCATTCACCTGCACTTAGCACGGCCAGATCAACCCATTGGGCTTTTAATTACTCAGATCAGATTAATCATGCTCTCAAATGACTCCCAGTGAAATGGAGCAATTTCTGTGTATCTGTGTATGTTTGTGTTTGCGTGTGTCTGTGTGTGTAAATCAGTAGAGATTAAAAAATCTTTTCCCACTGAAAAGACAACTATGCTGAGGATATCTCGTCACTGGAAGGATAATAAGTGAAACTGTCTCCTTACCAGCAGCCTGCTCTTCATTGAGAGAACCCAGAGTTCTGGCAGTCTGGCTGCCAGAAGCTATTCTGTAAAAGTCTGTCATTTTAAATTTGTTTCCAGATGGAACAGATATTTGGGAGACTTTGGGATATACGGAAATTGAGGCTTTTGGGAGTTTACCAAACTGCCTTGATCATCTAAGCAGTCGTAGAAAAGTCTTAGTGACACAGATTGGATATTCAGCAGCTTAAAAGGCCCAGCAAAAATCTGTTGATCCCACTGTTAAGAGAAGGGGCTACAACTGGGAAAAGGGTAGCTTAAAACTCTGAACCTCTACTTCAGTCCATCCTATTCTTTTCTTCTCAGAAAAGCTGGTGTCTTGCAGTCTGGTATACTAAAAGGCCAGAAATGTTGGTGACAAAATAATCCTTATGATTTGTATAAGTCACTGCTTTGTAGTTCATTATTGAAATAGAATGCTCATCACTCCATCTCTGGTTGTCATGTACCAACAACTTAAAGGTGCAGCAAAAACTTTTTGAGGTTATTTATTAGAAGGAAAAAAAGAATGTTATACTCATTAATATACACTGACTAATGTGTAATTACATCGTACAACAAACTGATGTGTTCTAATAAACATAGAATTAAACCATCAAAAATGAGTAGGCTCCAGTTCGTAGAAGCCTTCATGCCGCCCTGCCATCTTGAATACAGCAGCTGAAATAGATATTATTCCACATTACATTATTCCATAACATTATTCCAACTAATGTTAGGCTCAAGTGTCCTAAATATCACACTTTCCCTCCTATAAACAGTTTGATTGAATCTTCACATTGTATGAAAGTTTATTTGCTAAGTCTTCCAGTGTGACTCCAACAGTATTAGATCCACTTTCCAAGGAAGTTTAACTACTGCCAGTAAATCGTGTACACAACCATGTCCTATGTCCTATGATAGCCAGAAATTAGTTCATTTCAATTTGCAATCTATTGAAGTCTAGTGGAGAGATCTTGGACACTGTACCTTTAAGGGTTAGAAGTACCTTAACGTCTACTTCTAGATTTTCTAGTATATGAAACTATATATTTAGTTTCAGGGACCAAACAATAAGACACAAAGACAAATTTGTTACAAAAAATAGATTGAATTCTTCTATTTTGTTTAATGGAAAACTGTTAAGTGTCCATAAAATCCAAATTTATTTAAGGAAATCCAAAGTAAAATATAACCTTACCTTGGCGGCAGACGATTGCAGTTAGAACAGCTGAGGAAGGAGGGAGGGAGGAGGCACGATACATACGGTACACGTACGGTAAAACTAAAACAACACTTTCTTAAACTTCAAACAAAACTAAAATTGCACTTTCTTAACTGTACGGACGGACGGACGTGAGCCAAGCAGGTGTCATCATTAAGGGATAAGCCTTGAAACGGCTCTGGGTAGAAGTTTCCAGGTAAGGCGAAGCGGAAACTAGCGGTTGTTATATTCTGGTCTCATTCACGACAGACTCCAGAATATCTATTTCCTACCCAACGGGGTAGTAAGGTTTATTAATAAGTCAGGTGACTCAGGTTAACTCTCTGCCATGTAGATAAACAACATACAACCTAACGTTCCGGCCCAATACCAACTTACTCGTGTCACACTCTAAAACATCCGTGCAGCAACACAATCCACTGTGGAACAAATCATCTTATAAACAATAATTCACATTATTACAGCGGTGACGTATCGGAGCTCGGCTCGTAAAATAGGCAGGCCTCGTACACCGGGGAGAAATTTTGCTCTGATCGCGGCTCGTAAATCGAAATACTATTGTATACAG
>VURO01022241.1:0-11181 GCA_015108175.1 Pelvicachromis taeniatus
ATTAAAAGTACCACAGGGCCAGACTAAAGGACTTATCATGTAAGGTTATTATTTAAAGGCTAAGTTTAATATACAATAATCATAAAAAAAGGTTTGTGGGGGGTTTTTGTTGCTGTTTTCTACAGGTGCATGAAAGCCGCTGTGTATGTACACTGCACAGTAAGTCTGTACTTGCAGTACTGGCGTGTGTGTGAGTGAGTCACCTTGTTGAGTTTGTCCGGTGTGGCGGCAACATGAAGTTCAAAGAGCAGCTCGGTGAGAACACTCACAAACTCCTCGCCGTCAGCAGCTGATAAAAATACACAAAAGGCATGCGCCCGCATCATGTCAGTTTACTTAAATACACAACGCATGTGTTAAAATGTGATGCTACGTGCATTTACACCACATGTCAGAAATCAGTCGATTTCCTCCATGCTGAGATCACAAACTGTATATTCTTGTTGTCATGCCAACTTCATTCCAACGCTTGTGTATAAATTACAGCTGGAATTGTAAGACATGCAGATTCGGTGTCTGGATCTTATGGATTGCTTCTGTTGGCTTTTCTTGAGTCTGCAAATGTGTCGGTGGCCCCTGAACACCAAACGCCGGATCAGGCATCGTGTTCAACCCTCTGAGCAAAGGGGCACCTGCCTGCTTGGAGCGGTGCTGTGTTAACATCCCCTGAAGGAGCCTCTCATGAACCCTTTCAAATGTAAAGTGGTGAGATGTGACGAGACCAAAACTTGGCATCACACTGACACAGTTTCACTCTGGTAGAACATTTTCTACTTCTTTAGCAGATTAGGAACAGTTACAGCTATCGTTGATTGCCGTAAGGATAAGGTTTTCAGAGCTTTTAGTAAGAGGAAATATCATTTGGGTAAGTTCTAGAATGCAGAAGCAGATAAGATTATTTGACATGAAGCAAATGTTTAAGTGAAAATTTGGGTTCTTGGATTATTTCCTTAGGGATTAATAAAGTATTCTGATTCTGACTTTAATTTCGACATAATATCACAGATTGATCGAACTTGTCAGAGAATTAATTAAAAAAAAAAAAAGTTAGGTCAGATAATAAGAATTTAGATGAACTCCATTTAAACAAAGAAAAGAACATTTTTGTGATCCACAGAGCCTGACTCAGGGATGACAGTGCAGTTAATCTGGTCACGCTCAAAAGTTTTCACTGAAGCTAGGCAGTGTCTTTCATCTTGCTATAAGATGCTAAAAGGTCATCCTGTATCAGTAACAAGAGAAGGAGGGGTACTCCAGCCATTTATCATAAGTTTGTTGCCTCATAAGTGACAAAGGAAAAGTCATTGCCTCACTTTTTTCTGACCAAATACCACAGGATTAGTCTTTGTGTCTGAATTTGATGGAGCACCCTTTTAAAAAGGACTCTTTGAATCTGCACAATCTAACTTTCTGCACAACTGCACAAACTTTCAAAAGAGTAAAGCTAAAATAAGTGAGCTAAAGGTCCCTGAGGAACAACAGCAGGCTGCCCACTGCCAGCATCAGAGATGAGCGCAGTCACGAGTGTGTTCAACACCAAACCCTGTTATTAACAGTTTGGATTATCATTTCCCATCCCAGCCTCTGATCCCACATTAGCAGGTGTCCCAAAGTCTGTCAAAGGCCACCTGATCCTGGGTCAGCGCTAAAGGACCACCTCCACCTGCAGCAGGTCTAGCAGTCGATCTGGGTCACTCACATAAGGGGGTAGAACAGTGTAATTGGGAACTAAGATCACCGTTATCCTTCGTCTGTCCTCCTCCTTCTGTCTCCACATCCTCCTCTTCCTCTTGCTTGATGAAAATCTCCTTGATGTAAATCAGCTCCTTCTTCACCTCCTCCTGCTCCTCTTCAGTCAGGGAGGAGAGGAAGGCTTGAACCTAAAATCACAGCTGCAATAAAACCGCTTGCAACGAGTAGTGTTTCTGAAGCATTTTCTGTATTCCTGACACTCACACCTTACCTTTGCTTCACTCTCATTGGACAGAATCTCCAGGGCCTCCAGGTGTGACAAGCCCTGGTAGTCATCAAAAAGAATACCGTAGTGAGCTGTGGGAGCACTGATAGGCTGGTTACTCAGACGGGCACGCTCCTTCTCCTTGGCTTCCTTCAACATCTGAAAATATTTTTAATAAATCAGCAATAACCAGAATATCATTGCAGAGAGCTACTAATTTAAAGCAATTACACCTCACCAAAGTATTCACTCAAAGAAACACAGACACACAACAAACCAGTTTCACATTCATTTCTTATCTGACAAGATGAGATGAAATGGTTGGGTGCCTGCCTGACTGAGTGATGCTGTCTTCAGCATCAGAGTTTTGGTCTTTTTAAAACCCGGGTCACTCTCTGCAAGAACAGTCATGGTCTTCTTTCCAATGAACTCCAAGGCATCCAAACCTCCACTGATCACTGACTTACCCTGAGAGACACAGAGAGACAGATGCAGAGCGAGGGAGGGAGGGAGCGAGGGAGGGAGCGAGGGAGGGAGGGAGGGGAAAGGCACATTAGCAAAAAGTCCCAGAAAACCACGGTAGGCTGTTAAAGAAAATTATTTTTGTAAAACTAAACAAAAACAAAATAGGACTGACCAAAATAAAGGTGCAAATTTAGATAGCACAGCTATATTTTATTTCGTAACTTAAATAATTTCATACTGAAAGTTTGCATTCTGAAAACTAAAAGAATTCAGTTTTTCTCATATCATCTCATATCTGTATTATATAAATATGAGCTTGCTCTTTGCTTTATTGAGGGCCATGAGTGCCAAAATTAAATGTGCCACGAATTAATTAAAATGGAAAAGAATTAATTATATAAATAATGATTTACATATCAATTATTTCATTTAAAACAACAAATAAATTGATTCATAATTTATTGAATAATTAATTCATAAATTAATAAATACATCATTAAATTTTTAATGATGCACTTATGTCATTAATTTTGGCACTCCATACAGACTGGGCAGTAAAACTTTACAAGCCCTGTGATTAAAATTGATAAGTGATATTATCTAAACAATTCTTCACAAAAATGTGATTCATTAAAACAATTAAAATTTTATTATAAGCGTGCCTACTGCTCGTTGTCTTTACAGCTTCATTGTTTTGTTTCAGTTTTAGCAAGTTTTTGTCAGATCTGTGGCCAAAGAAAATACCACAAATTTATTTACTCCTAAAAAAACTATTAAGTTTAAAAGAAAATCTGTTAACCAAGTCAAACACATCATAGATTAACCCTTTAAATGCCTCTTCAGTCAGGAACAAAGGGGGAAAAACTAATGTCAATGTTTTTGTCAAATATTTAAGTAGGATTCTAATTTTAAAACTGCACCCTTTTGCCAAAAATCAAGAGACCATTGCTTACAATCCATAACAGCTCAAAACTGCTTCCAGTCTGATTTTGAAAGCACAAATGATGTCTTTAACTTTAACTGCACTCCTTCACACAGCAGGGAATCGAGAGGCAGAAAATGTGTTGATGAGAAATATTTCAGCTTACTAAAACTATGAATTAGGAGGTCCTTAGTACGTAACACAAATAAATAAATCGGCTTTGCTATCGACCTTGCCTTGCCGTCAAACACACATTGAGAAATGCCGCAGGAAAGGAAAGGAGCTGGCAGCAACGTCCAGAGGAGGATCAGCACGGACGCTGTCTAAGGTCATCACAGTCAAGCACTCACACCAATCTGAGGCTATACTAGAGCTGTGCTGTGTCGGCTGTAACCGTATAGCCTAAATTAGTTAAAGGGTTAAATTAATCAAATAACTAATTAAATAGGTCAAGCTCTGTAGAGTTCATTATTTTTAAAATCTTACTTATATTTTGAGACATCTTATTAAACCGTTTATTTTGATACACAATTGATTTTGTGGATTAAGTAAGCCCTACTTTTAGAGTACTTACTTCTATTTGAATCTACTTGCCTGCCAATACTGTAGCATTCAGGATTAATAGGGAAGTTTTTCAATTATGTTTACTATTCAGCTGCAGTTTTTTTATGTGCTTATATGTTATAACAGCAAAACTGTGACACCATCAGTGCATTGTGCATCAACTGTGGCACCATAAACAGGTGTGTGCAGAGAGGGATGCTCTTTTATTTAACTGTTATCAAATGCTACATATAACCTGAAATCTAAACATTTAAACATTTACATGTTGAAAACTCTGACTTTTAAGTTCATCAAGTTAATGTTTTAAATTCTGCCAGGAGGAAGGAGAATGACTGAGGGCGACCATTAAAAACTCTCACTAAGTGTTAAAGTCTCAGGAGACCACTGGGGATCTTCGGACTAAACAACAATGACCTCTAAACAGCCAGTAAAGCACATCATCAGAAACAAGCACAACTCCATCACACAGATAGCTCCGCTGTGGACACCGAAGCGCAAAAGAGAGTGCCCTAAGACCACATGGCAGCAGACTGTCAAGGCACAGCTCAAGACCACAGTCGCACCATCGAGAAATGGTGGCGGGCGTTTATCTCCACAATGCATGCGAGGTGGCATTGTAGGCAATAAGAGAAAGACACAGCTCTTCATATCTGAGTATACGGCTGCCTGACATGACATGGTTTGGAAACTTTATCAGATGGACAGCTTTTGTGTGTGTGTGTTCACTTACAGTGTTTTGTACGGCATGTGTAATTGTAGAGAAAACGCCCCTGCTAGAAGCTGTGGCTGCAGTAGGAGAAGACGACTCCCCGGAGCTGGACAGGTCAACATCTCTGCTTTCGACTCCTCCTTCTTTCTTGTCCTCCGCTCCCTCCTCCTCTTCCTGTGCCTCCTCTCCAACTGAGGTTCTGTGGAGACGAAGCGCCTCTCCTGCCTTCACCTTTACTGAGGTCAGGCTATGACCTGCACACAGAAAGTAGCTAAATTAAAAGACACACTGACATGATGAGCAATGTTGTGTTGTGTTTAGTTGTGTACAGTGCCGACATGGGACAGTTTCCAATTTCGCTGTACTATTGTACTAGGTATCTCCCTGTTTTGGTGTTCGCGCATCATCATAATATTTTTGGTCCAGGATCAACTTTGCAACAGACCAATCATGTTGCTGTGATGGCACAGCTTTGCAGTGTAAGGGGAAAAGAATCAAATGTTTATATAAAACACCCTGTTGGAATAAATAGTAAGCACTGCAAGTGCTTTCTTTCTTAATTTATGCCATATAATAATTTTACTATGAAGTTTATTATTTATTTAGCACCAAATCACAAGTCCTCAATGTGCTTAATATTGTATGGTAAAGACCCTACAATAATACAGAGAAACAATCAGATGACCCCCCCCCCGATGAGCAAGCACTTTGGCAACAGTGGAAAGGAAAAACTCCCTTCTAACAGGAAGAACCCTCTGGCAGAACCAGGCTCAGGGAGGGGCAGAAATCTGCCACAACTGGTTGGTGGTGAGTGAAATGGGTGTAAATATGAAGAAAAGGATTGGATAAGAAAACCGGGGACATACCCACTGTGGAGGTGGCACTGGTCAGAAGAGATTTTCCCCATGAACTCCACGCTCCCCAACCTTTTTCTTTGTCCTGGAGTGACTTCTGTGCCCAAATATCCATCATAGGAAAGGAATAAAACTGTTAACTGTTTGGTCTATAATATGTGACAAAGTACAAGTGGCAATTACATATCTCCAAATACATCTCACAATTGCTTGTTTGTTATTACATATTTCAAAATGTCGATATGAAGCTGTATTATACATAGAAAGGCTGGATCTTAGCTTCAAGGAAATACATGTATCATGTTGACAGTTTTCTAGTCCATGTCAAATGATAACACTTGTATTGCTCGAGTGTGAAAGGATTAAGGTTGAAACAAGCTGATGTGTTTAGTTTTCTGCAGATACAGTTGTGGTCAGAAGTTTAAAGACTTATATGGGGATGAATATCTAGCAGTTTTTATCAATCAGAATAACTAATGAGAAGTTAATAGGCTTGGCCTTGTCAAGTTAAAAGACATTGTAACACCTTCAGTATCACTTATTTAAAGATTTAAGTGATTGTATGTATGTATTTGAGCCTGTATGTACAATTTCCTAAATAAAAATCCTAAATTCATTCAAAATTCTTTTTTCTTTGAAGTTCTTTAAAACTGTTTGCAAGTGTATCTGTGAAACATTTTTGCTCACGGTGCTTTGTATCAAGAAAACATAAATCAAACTTTGACTTGTGAAACAAACCTCCACATCTTCCTCTGTAGCCTCTGTGTCTGGCTCCAGGCTCACTGGTTGGTCACATTCAGTCACCTGACTCTCTGCAGGAGGCTCCAGTTTGTCAGCCTGACCCTCTAATGTCTCAGAGGTGTTGGTGGTGGTGGTGTTCTCTGTGGTCGGCTGCTCTGTGGACTGATCAAAACTCTTAGGGGAGAAAGGAGGCTGCAGTGGATCTGCGGGGGGCGCACTGTCTGCTGGTACGTCCTGACCGAGGCTTGGGATAGGGTCAGGGGGCTGAACGGGTGGAGGGGTGGGGTCTGTGAAGGGGTCAGCATCAGAGGAGGCAGCCTGAGACATGGTGATCTGCAAAGAGAGAGTTTTAGTGGAAAACTGCTCATCTGTGTCTTTCTTATAAATGTGTTTTCCCTAAAACCAATACACTGTTTACATAAATCTAAGCATTAAGTGGAAACACTCAGTTCTTACATGTTATATCATGTGTGAGACTCTTGAGGCCTGGCACATTCGCACAGCGTTTAATTATTATCTTGGATTAGACTTTTCATTGGGATTAACTTTAGTGGCACTCAACAATGTTCCCCAAAATGTGAAGTATTACGAGTACCAACTGTGTAAACTGTTCCGTCTCAAATAGGATTGAGGCAGAAGTCAATCACGCTGCATCTGTAAAATCCCACACATACTTCATAAGAGGTCTGACTGGGCTACAAAGATCTGTCTGGAAGGACTATGGGAGCTGTTTTTGTGCAGTAAAACATCTCTGCAGCTCAGTGTACTTGCAAGTAAACATGTTGCAAGTGACTCGTGTTGATAATATATAATGTATTAAATAACAATTAAAAAACTGGGGTATATAGAGACTCCTGGATCATTTAAAGCAGGGGTGTCAAACATAAACATGGCTTCGGAATTAGTGACTGACACCATTGTTTAACACACACCATTTTCAGTGCATGGAGGATCCACATTTAGCCACTATGGCCCCAACAACCTAAGGGACTCCACTTGAGTGGGTATCTCTTTTATCTCAGCCTGGTTTTTACTTAATTTGCAGTACCATTTATTCTTATTTTTTTCTTTTTAACCCTTATTATTTATTTATTTATTTATTTATTTAACTGATTTGTTTACATATCTTCATGTTGCGTTTTGTTTTTTATTGTTATTTCTCTCGAATAAACACAATGCATACTATTTATTTTATTTGGCCTGGAATTAGAGACATTTTCGTTTCGATATGCTCTCCTTTTTTCCCCTCAACCTCCCACCATACTGTGGCAGATAGCTGTGCCTCCATGAAGCTAGATTTGTTGCAGGTTGCTTCCTATTAAAAAGGAGTTTTTCCTTCCCACCATTACCAAGTGCCAGTAGGAAGTGCCTTGAGGGGAATTGTTGTTGTGAAGAACTAAATAAAACTGGACTCAACTGCATTCATTTCATATGTGTTATTATTAAAGCGACAGTACTGCTGGCCATTTCATGTCCGATGTTGCCATCTTGTGTTCAATTGCTGTACTCAGATGCATATGACTATCACCCAGTGATTTCATTGTTGTTAAAATGTTTAAAAGGAGTTTTCTGCCTGAAAAAAAAAGGTCTTCATGCAGAACTTATTTTAAACCAGATAGAACGGATGTGGTTAAAACTGAGAATAAAAAAAAAAAAATAAATAAAAACTTAGAAATATGGAAAAATATGTTTTCACCCACACAAAAAATGTTTTAAACAAATACTGGAAACCACGGTCTCATAATGCTCATTTAGCGTTTTGAGCAATAAAAATAATCTTGCGCTTTTGACATAAATTACAGAAAGAAAACATATTTTCCTCTGTCCCATATGGAGCGTTAAAATAATAATTCCCTAATGCTGACACCTAAGTAAGCATGTATTAAAGACTGCCCTGCCTTTTTAGTACGATTTAAAGCATTAATACAACGTGACAACATAGACAACGCTGTATTGCAGACACGCAACAAAGAGCACTGTTATGCTCTACTTTAACGCTAACATGAATGGATGTTTCTCACTTCCTAAACACACACACAAACACACAAAAACAAAGCAATGCAGCAAATATATGAAAGACTTGTCACAAGTTTAGCTGCAGTTCTTCGCTTGTACGGTCAAAGGAAAATGATAAAGCTGGGAGACAGTTTTGTTTTTATGAAAGTGACAGTTCAGCTCACCCGTTTGGTGCCAGCCAGCGGCTCTTCCGCCCCGCCACGTCGGCAAGCCGGTGGTTTGTGACTGCGCCAAAGAGTAACAGCTGACAAGAGAGTTCTCTGCCTCAGGAGCGTCTCTGATGAGCTGAGCTAAAACAACTTCACAGAGTGGCAAAAAAACTACAGCGCACAGAAACATAAACTGTACCTGTGTGTGTGTTTTTCTCCAATAATTAGAAAACGACTCCACAGTTTCAGTATAGCATTCTGTTTCAGAATGCAACCGTTGAATAAGTTAGGCCAGTCATAAAAAAATGCTACCAGTCAAAATAGTAGCGAAGTTGCATCTATGTAGGAGTGAATCATTTCACTTCTTCTTCCTCTTTACAGGAGCAACACCTCCATTCTGAAGCTCAATGAAATGAGAATCCGTACAACAACTGCTATCATACGCAACGTCCCTCCCAAAAACAAATAAATCAAAGTAAACCAATATTACGATTAGTAGTGGGATGTTTTATTACATAGGACTTTCAGAAACCCTGCACAGCGGCTCGTTGGTCTAGGGGTATGATTCTCGCTTAGGGTGCGAGAGGTCCCGGGTTCAAATCCCGGACGAGCCCTCTCTTTTACTTAACGTTTAAAGCAACTCAAACACACATCACACAGAGTTCAAAATCCAAAATAAGGGGCTTTTGCACCTAATTGGTATGTGACTGTATTCTTTTAGTCAGTCACTTAATGTTGCCTTTTTATACTAGTAACAGCATTGATGCAAGGCAGTGCAACATTTTAACATATGTAACTTTGAAATAAAATGTAGGTCACAGGTTTGGTATTTAGTAAACAAAGGACAAATATGTTTTATTTGAATTCAACTACTCCACCTCACTCACTAAGTAAATCTAGTGAGAGTAAAAGTAATGTGACAGTCTTTTAACACTCTTGTGTTCGCCTTATCCCAGAAATAATAATTGCAAAGCTGATGATAACCATTATTTCACCTGCTGTTCTGTCTGGTTATCATCAGTAGGGATCGTGCAGTCATAGACTGGCACACCTTTTTTTGATCCACACCTGACAATTGTAACAATTGTAAATGCTGTCACTTCATTTTTTTTCTGAACAGACAGATTAGCTTGCACTTGACAGTAAAAACATCTGTCCATGCTTTCTTCAGGTGCAGATTAAATATGCTGTGCAGTCACACATAACGAATCCCAAAAGCTTAGAGTGAAGTCTCTGAAAACAGATGTTTTTTATAAAAAATAAATCTGCTAAGATCTCTAATGATCCATAGCTACTTTAAGTTATTTTAATTAACAGCACTGAACAGCTCTATAACACACCCATAAGGGAAATGAGTAAAGATTTTGCACAAGATTTTTGAGTGGTTTGCAGCATTTTTGTAGGAGCTAGCTTCTGCAAACCACACATCACAGCAGATCTCACTACTATCTTGTAATTTCTTCCTTTTGCTCTTACTGCTATCTTTCTGTCACATATCACCCTTCATCCTCATTTCCACCCACTCCACCTCTCTTTGTGTAATGTCCTTTGCTTTAAATTGTCAGCTTTAAGTATTTAAGCTCATCCACCCTCACCTTTTCACCTGTCTCCCTCTCATTCACTGACTTTTATACCTTCACCTATCCGGCCTGTCTCCCACCTGTTCCTACTCTCACTACAGATCACAAAGTCATCTGCAAACATCAAAGTCCGCAGAGACACTTGCCTGGCCTCATCTATCGACCTGTCCATCACCACTGCAAACAAGAAGCTCAGAACTGATCCCTTATGTAATCCCACCTCTGGCTTGAACCCATCTGTCAATCCTACTGTGCGCCTCACCACTTTCTCACCTAGCCTCATACATGTTCCCAACAATGCTCACATACTTTGTTACAGCTGACTTCCTCATGGAGTACTATAATTCCTCTCTCAGTGTATGCTTTCCCTAGATCCATAAATACACAGTCCAGCTCCTTCTGACCTTCTCTATCATTACTCTCAAAGTAAAGATCACACCTGTTGTGCTCTTTCTCACTATTAAGCTGCACTGCTGCTCACTGATCATAACCTCTCTTCCCAGCCTAGCTCCAACAACTCTTTTGTGGTATGCCTCATTAGCTTTATCCCTCTGTAGTTACTACACCTATGTCCTTATTTCACTGTTCTCCATTCCCCAGGCATCCTCTCATACAATCTAGTTAAAAAGTCCACTGCACTCTCTCCTAGACGTCTGCACCATTTATTCTTGCCTGTGGCTATCTCACTGTACAAATCCTCAATGTAAAACAAATGTACACACTGGGCAAGGGCATCTTAATGTCAACCATATTTATTTAATTTGTGCAATATGGTGATATATTTATAATTATGATTTTATCTATTAGCTATATTGTATGACATTTTCATATACTTTAATCTTTTTTTTTTATCTTCTCTTGTTTGGATCTTTACCTATCAGAATTATTGTCTGAAGGTCAGGAAGGATGCCCAACGGAATTTATTCTATCAAAAGGACCATTGCGGTTTTGCCTTAGTAATCCATTTGATTGACCTTTGTTATTATTTATTTATTTAATTTTCATTTGTTACAGACATGACATGATTGGGAGACAGGAAAAGGAGAGAGAGAAAGAAGGGGAGTGAGGGGGAGAAAAACAGAGGGGAAGAGGAACAGCAAGAGAAAGAAACAAAAAAAAAAAACATCCACTGGATCACCTGTTGAAAAAAGCAAAGGGAAACGACAACAACACAATACTGTAATGCAGAGCAACACAATCTGCGGACCACAGCACTAACATAGT
>VURO01022245.1:0-22500 GCA_015108175.1 Pelvicachromis taeniatus
CTGCTCTGCTGGTGCCATGTTTTGATTTTGTTCTTTTATGCGAAAATGAACACAGTTTCATTGTAACTTGGACTCTGGGGAATATTTCTGGCCTTTAGAAACAAAAAAGAGGCCAGGGTATGCCCTGCCTTGTGCCCTATGACAGCTGGGAAAGGTTTCAGCCTCTACATGACCTTGAATTGGTTGAGTGAAAGAAAACAAATGGATGGATGGATGGAGACCAAATAATCAAGAAAACCTTTAGCAAATTGACAAATACTGACAAGAGTGTTTTCCTGCAGAGCATGTACACAAGCAAACATCCTGACCCACAGTAATCATTGTTTGAATGTCAAGATGTTGCATCCTGGTTGAAAAATAATTACAAAATGAAATGTTCTGGCTCTTGTTTGCTGAATGTCCTTCATCAAAGTCCTTCCTGGGCAGTCTAGCCAGGAAAGGCTTGCTTATACAGTTGAACAAAAAAGACACATGATAAGATATAACTTTTCTTGCCTTGCAAAGTGGAATTGTACCTGTAGCTTTATCATTGCTAACATACCTCAGGGGGTTAGAGTGTTTATAGTGGAAGCACAGAGGAACGATTATGAGATGTTGTACCATTTCAGGTCTGTACAAATAAGCTCATCATGAAATGAAAGATGAGACAGAAGTATAAACATTGTTTTTAAATGTCTTTTTGTGACTTTTTCAGGTTTTTTTTTTTTTTTTCATAAGAAATGTTAGGAACTCATTCCAGCTTAGGCATCACTACCAGCAGCACATCTGTAGAAAAGAGGAAGCAGATGTTTGCAGAAATCTTTTATGGTAACTGATATATGCCAGCTGTTTTATTCTAAGGTAACCATGTTCTCCATAGCTCTGGTTTAAAAAGACAAATTTGTGTTATTACTGGTTTGTAATGAAGCACGTTGATTCGACACCGATTGCGTATCTAGTAATTATAGTATCAGCCATCTGACTATTTTATCTACAGAAAGTTTATCTGTGTGGTTTCGTGGAAATATATGCTACAGCAATAAAAAAAACAAAAAAACAAAGCAGATATAACATAAAAAAAGATTTGAAACGTATTGCCCGCACATGCACAAACATAGGCAAGTAGTAACTTCTCCACCACAACACTGTTCAGCTTCATCAGCTTACAAAAACCAACTGTCTGGGTGGAATGCTACAGTTGAACTTATGCAAAAAAAAAATCTACAGCAGGTAACAACAAAGTCCTCGCCTGTGTGCGTGTGTGTGCGTGTGATTTGCATGAACGAATAGCTTCCACATGTTTCAAAATGCCACAAACGAGGCAACATATTGACCAGACAAACAAATTAAGTTCAGGTGCACCCAAACACACACACGCACGCACGCACGCACGCACGCACACACACACACACACACAGAGGCAACTCTTCCAAAAAAAACAAAAAAATAGCAGAGGCACCTGAAAAGAGGGAGGGAAGATTTCAGCCAATCACAACATGCCTCAGCAATGTTGGCCTTGTATAGGGGTATCAGCCAAACTATCGGGAGTTGCCAACCAGGGCAAACACAACATCTGTTGCCCAATCCTTGCATCTGCAACATCTGGAACACTAATGAACAGGAGTCATCTAGACGACTAGATGACCTCTGTCCTTACCCACTTGGCCCCTCTAACAGCTCTTTTATTTCTTGTGTTTATCGTTCCCTTTCCAGCACTGTACATGTCATTACTTCTCTGTCACAGACATTAATGAGCTGATACACTAGGTGTACGTTGTATGTCTCCACCAGTTAAGATACAGACATTCCTCTTTTATCTCTCAGCAATCGACTGTGTCGTCGGTGAGACATCTCGGTCCACATCGCAATAACACACTCACTTACTAGTGAGCTGCGTTTACATTTGTGTAGGTCTGCAGTGAAGGAGGCCAGATCGGCACTTACGGAGTTGTGTGTTTTCTCTCAGGTGCCGCAGGAACCTTACAGTAAATTGTCATACTGAATAGTGAAGAATGGGGAAGCAGACAAGCAAACGGGAACAGAAAATCAATGCGATTTTTCACCCATGTTATGTCTGCCGCTGACACGGCACAAGACGCCTGCTACTGCTCACCGTCCCACACACACACAGAACTGAAAGGACAGTGGGACACCTGGTTTGGAACGCATTGTTCTATCGTGACTTTTCAAAGAGAACTGAGGATTTTTATATATATAAAAACTCCCTCTAAAAATTCCCTCTTTTCATTAAAAAAAAAAAGTTCTCTCCGTTCTTTTATATCATGAAAGGCAAATACAGTAACTGCAGGGAACACGACCCTCACACATTAATCACAGTCACAGCATGTGTGTGTGTGTGTGCATGAAAGACATTGGCTTCCTTTGCTCAAACACAAAGCAACGGGTCCAAACGGGAAGCTTCACACACTCCTGTACGATCCATGTGTGTTCCAGCCTCAGAAACCCAAGTTGCACACAAACATCCTTCCTGAGTGATTATTTTAAGCTCTGTCAGCATTTTTAGTCAGCTTACAATACAACATTCAGATCCAAGACCCCCCCTCCTCTGCCCCATTATAGCAACACACACTGATAGATAAACACACACACACACACTGATACAGGATATGCCAAATAATGGCAGAGACTTGTGTGATTGACTCATGGTTGATAATTGCAGCACTATGTCAATGCAGTCAAGAGGTTGTTAAAAAGATCACACACATGAAGCTTTTCTCATCCCCACAACCACACAGCCACAAACAGGGCCTGTACTACAAATAAGTTCAACACAACCAGGATATCTTTACATCATCTGACTTAACTAAACTTAACCACAGTCACGCCAAGCGGTCAAATGACACTGGTTACAAGGTCGGTGAGTAAACCCAGGTTTTCAGAATCTAGGCATAAGTAGCCATATATGTGTCAAAAGAAGAGCAAACTATACCCATAAACAAAATGAGGAAGAACCACAGACTAAGCTAATAGGATTATTACTATCACTCCGCTGCCATTAGGCCACAGGTTAATTTGACTGCAGTAATAATTTTGTTTACTGTTAAATTGATGTGATACTTATACGTGTTCTTACGACACATAAGATCATTTCAGATTCTGTTCATCAACCGAAAAATACATTATTTAAAACCATAAATAGGCTTTAAATACCTCCAGTGGCCTAAGGAACTTGGAACAATCCATTTTCCACTTCCTATGCCACAACATAAACGTGACATATAGAACAATTAAATGTTTGAAGTTCTTGTTTCCCGGCAAGTTCATAGCATTTAAGAATCTAGACCTGATGTTGCTGCAGTACAGCCAAAAGCTGTAGACGGTTTCTCGCTATGGTTTGCAAGACTTTCAACAAAACTTCACTGGTCAGTAAGCGGTAGTAAACCCTAATTCCTGGTTCATAGTACAAACCATTTGCTATGAAGGCAATTGCAAAAGTGGGTCAGTGTTTCAAGTGTCGTTTCACTTTTCCTTCTGCTCCTTAACGTCGATAAAGACATAAACAGAGATCTCCACACTGTCCCTGCACCTTCTGTTCAAATAAACATCACTCAACAACAATGGAGTCGCAAACAGAAATACAGAACCTCACATAAAACAAAGACAGAGAGCCACAGTCATGCAGACAAAAACCTCTTGCCGTGTCACCACCTTTCCTATTGTGTGCTAGTGAAAGCAGCCATTTATCCTAAATCATATGTTTCTCTGGCAGCCCTGTAAACTCACAGTTATATGTACACGTAGACAGACGCACGCCACACTTGCAGAGATGACTGAGCTTATTAGCCTGCTAAGAAAAGTATGTAAGGTCACCTAAAGCTACTGTTTCTTTAAATGGCTCTCTCAGTATTCAATCTGAAACCCAACAACAGTTATTTAGTTTGATATTACGTAAATTGAATGACCGCTCGTACCCTTTTTGCATTTTTTTTTAAACAGACCACAAAAACACCAATCAAACTTTATCAGTGGCAACAAAGGCAGATAGTTATTAACATTCCCAGATGTGTAAAACACCGGCAGCTGCTTAAGGGCTGAGCCAAACTGCATTTGAAAAATGAAACATCTGTTAAAAGACTCGGCACACCTTAATTTTCCACTAAAATATTTCTTGCTCCTGATATTAAAGGCTGCCACTGGAATATAGGAAGTTACTCTGTAGTGTTTGTTCAGTTGACACACATTTACAGGCTTTAACCTTAACCCTCGTTTACCTGCCTGCAAACACGTGTGGATTTTTAAAATTACAATAGAAAGATCTACTTAAAGTGCTGGTGGATGGTCACAGCCTTTTTTATTCAGTTCCCAAAAAACTCAATACTCCAAAGTCATAACCTCTCTATCCCTCTGCAAATATGCCATATTTTCTCTTCCTCTTTCTCCATTCCTGATTCTCTTTTTGTCTGTCTTTTACTTCTCAGCACATCTGTGTGTGTGTGTGTGTGTGTCTCTGTCTCTTCAGGCACTTATACACACACACACACCCTCTTCCAAACCAAGTAGGAAAATTCCTTTCATCAGCCAGAATCCAATATTAGAATATCAGGACTCTCTCTGTGTGAAATAACAAAGGCAAAGGGATGACCGCACTCGAGACCTGGTGTGCATTTAAAAGCTTATTCAGGTACCCTGTCAACAGATGAGGTCACAGCATCATTTTTTGGTAATCAAAAGAATACAAATCACAATGTCAAATACAAGTATTTTCCATCTGTAAAAGTAAAACAGTCACCACTTACTGTGTGCATTTTAAGCTTTAAAACACCGAGCCCTATACAGCAGTTGAGTCCCATTACAAAGGGGACAAATAATCTCATTTTTCACCTTTTACTGCCCAATACTTGCTGACGTTGCATGGAATACTAAAACTACATAACACATGGATACTGTCACTATTTCCACCAAGTAACAACTGTGCTACAACACAGTAGGATGGTACAGATGATCATTGTATGTATGACAATACTGCAGAAGTGTGAGCAGTCTGTAGACACAATAGACCACAAACACAAATTTATAGTAGCTAATAAGCCCGAATAATCAGCAGAAATCCATTCACCGTGTGCTTGACAAACGCTGTCAAGCACACTCATCAGTGAGAGCATGAACATTCGTGCCTCTCCCTCTCTTGCTGCAGAGCTTCATGAATGTCATCTGGGGAGGATTTAAATTCATTTTCCCCATGATGCTGCAGCGCATGGCTGCGACGTGTAAAGTCTATCCCTTCTGCCTGATAATAGCAGAGTCATGCAGGTACGCATGAGCCCGTCTTGGCTAACAGGACTGAAATTTGCAGAGCGGATCTAGCGAAGATTTGGGAAACAAGACAGACACGCGTTAGCAAACACAGAGAGAAAATGAGTGAGAGCTGCTTGATGCTTTCTACAAGAGGGTCTTTAGCAGCAGCAGCGCACGGGGTAATGACAGGCTGTAGAGAAGGCATGCTGTTGGGAATGTCACAGCAGAGATAGCATCTCAATGCATCTCTACATAGACGGAAAACACACACACAAACCTTAAATAGATTTGAGGATGCACAGGTTTGCCCTATAATCAGTTCTAGATAGGAGGAGATGGTGACTTAAACATATGGAGGACAGAAGAACAGCGCGATACAGACGTTCACTGGGGAGCAGTGAAGTAAGTGACAGGAGGAATCAATGCAGAGGGTCGATGGACAAACATTAAGTCCACAGTCTGAGAAACCCAGCAGACAGTGCCCACAAAACAGCACAGACAGAAAGTCTTTACATGTGCCGCTGGGCATAAACAGCAGTCTAAAAGGACACAGAGACATTGGTGCTAATGCCACTGTGGTGCCAGCCAAAGTTTTCAAATGAGGCAACTAAGAAAGAGGTGGATTACTGTGAGATGGGTTACCCTGGATTACTCTGGCGTGTTGTTCAATTGCCAGAAATACCTGTTTTAGTACATCGCCAAATTAAACCTGTGCCAGGATTTGTTGCCGATTTAGTGTCAGAAAAATGAAGAATATTCAAAGGAAAAGTTTGAGAGGTCTAAAATAAACCTCAATTCAACCAGTCAGTTTTGTTTCCCCCTCAAATAAACATCAGCTTATGGAGGACTGGCTCCAATAACCGGAGGTTCCATAAACTTGTTAAATCTATGCCAAAGGGGACATCAAAGCTGTGTTTTGTCTGCTTTCGGTTGCTCCACACCTCACAGAGACACTCAACGTGCGCTCTTCCTTGTGCTTGCCACTCATATGTGCATTGACACCAGTAATTCCAGTTTAACGACCTTGTGATTTCCGATAACGCTTCAAAAGTACTTTTTTTCCCCTTACTAACTTGCAAGCTCTGTCAAAGAACGGGGAATTTCTGCCAGAGAATGGGAGTGCTGAGAGGTGCCAGTAATGAAGCGAGGGCGTGAAGTGGGCTGGTGTCTTCTTTCGAAATGAAAATGAGAATCAAGCAGTCGTGGTGGTGGTGGTGTTGGGGATAAGGCTAGCAGTGGCCCATCTTATCTAGTCATCAGGCACTGCAGCAACAGTGCAAACATGCTGTAACACCCACCCCCCCTTCCCTTCCCTTCCCTTCCCTTCCCTTCCCTTCCCGGCACCTCTGATCCTTTTCCTCCCCTCTCCAGCCTCGAGTACATACCACACAACCCCTCACCCCCTCCAAGATCTGATAAGCACCCCCTGTCACTTTGAGTGACATCTGAATCCAGTGGGATTGCCTGATGACAGAAAAAAATCAACCAACACAAGAATCAGCTAGCGACTAGTTAACAACTCAAACGATCCTTTCTATCAGCTACAATCTGCTCTCCCAGCCCTGCTGCCCCTCTCGTGTCCTTGATCACCGGCAGAAGCTGCAACGATGAACTGCGATCGATGAACAAGCCAGGGCACAAATCGATCATTTAATTGCAGTCTGCGTTTAACGCATGAGCGAGCGGTGCCGGTGCAGAGCAGCAGCACAGACACGCAGGAGACACAGAAGGGGAAAGAAAACGCCCTGCCTTGTGCAGTGTCGAAACCTCAGCCCTGTGGGTCCTCTACGCAAACATACACACATCACCTTAACGTATGCTTTGATAGGAGGCCGCGGTGAGACCACATCTGGACGGCACCTCTGATTTGTGAGCGTTTCTCTCCGCCTTTTGTTGGCCATCGGCGCGTTGCCTTACAGGAGAGCGATCACACGCTTGGGAGGCACGCTGATCATCATGTACCATTCATAATTGCAATTATTTACACACGTCTGCACAATGACAACGTTTTCGAATGGTTGGTGAAATGCAAAAGCAAGTCTGTCCTTTACGCCGGATAGGAGAGGATAGGAGAGGTGAGGGTAACAGAAAAAAATGGGATGCATTACGCCAAGTCGGAGAAAACACAGCATGCAGTAAAGTCAGCACAGATTTAACGCTAAATCTCCCTTCCCTCCCTGTGCAGTGTGAAAACATCTGAGGGGCTTTGGAAAAAGTTTTACCTTTAACTTGAGTCTCATATTCGGCCACGATCTCCTTGTCCTTTCGGAATTTCGCTGGAGACGTCATGGCTGAGTTTGGAGATCAACCACTTGTCCTCGCAGTGAAGTCAAATTTCTCTTAATAACTCAACAAATCAGCCGTAGATGGAAGGATTGTCAATCTGGAGCCGGTTTTTCAAAAAAGGAAAAAAGAAATAAAATAGCCAAAATGAGATATTTACAGCTCTTCAGTGTTCCCGTGGATCAGTATTGTCTCCCTGCCTCTGCTCACTCAGGGCGCATTGTGAGTTTGGCGCTGCTGCTGCTGTGTGCTCCTTCCCGACGCCGCGCCTCACCGCCTCCTCAAGACGGGTTATGGTGCCAACAGCTTCATGAGAAAGGAGAGTCATTCCCTTTACGAAAAAAAAAAAAGGAGTAACTTCCCACTCAGCACTTTGGAAAGTTCTTCTTTTTGTTACTTGCCCCGAGCGAATCTCGATCTCACTGCTGCCCGTGTGCTTGTCTAAACTAAAGTGCTGCCCTCTCTTCCACCACCCCACCTCCTGAAAGTGAAAAAGAGGAAACCAAGTGGAGAGATGGAGGGGCTGGCTGGTGGTCAGCCCCCAGTGCGCAGGACAGGCATGGACGCACACATTCACGTTCGGGTAAATAAAACTACATTTGCTACAGCAACATTTTAGGTCGCGTGCTACAGGACCGACGGGTATTTCTTTATTCGGTTAGGTGAGCTTAGTTTAAATGTGTCGGCAGAGGAACACTTCACTATTTAGGATAAGGCCACTGGAAATGTGGCTGAAGTAGACTCTCGTGCTTTATTTAACTATGAACATTAGCGTAAACTGATAAAAACTCTCACCCTTAAATGGTAGCACGCCAGTTGTGAATACACTCATTTATAGCTTTAGCCTTTATAAGAACAGAACAGAACACCCGTGTAAATATATTAAAATGCACTCCATCTCCTGCCCATTACTACGTGAAAAAAAATTTCTTTTACACTGACTAAACTACGACCCCGCCTCATACCTACCACCACTACGATTGGTCAAACGGTCAAACGTGAACGACATTCAAGTCTACCAATCAGCTATTTTCAGAATTTTGAATCAGGGTTCGTCAACTTGAATTTCTACCCAATCACATTCAGAATCTATAATGAATCTGACCAATAGCGTTGGTTACTATAAAGTGTAGATCCAATCAAAATAGCGTATGGGGTCTTTTAAAGATAGTTTAAGGAAGTACAGTTAAATACCAGGAAGTTGTAAACAAAGCTGACAGCTATTTAGTTAGCTGTTAAGTACATGAATGGATGCCCAGTAAGCCGTGGAAACAGGCCAGTTGTTCCTCCATATCGTGGATTAATTAACAATACAGCTTGTTTTATTCATATAGAGAGGGTTTCGCGAGAATATATATCCCTCCGTATGTTCGTTTCACAAGCTAACGTTAGCTGCCTTCCGTTTGATCGTTAGGGAAAGGCTAACGTTTGCACAAGGACATTGGAGCTAGCGCTGACGCTTGCAAAGTTAATTTACAGATTTATTAAACCGAAGTGAACGGTTAGTGAGAATTGTCTGTGTCCGGTTCTTTTTTCCCTTCTGCGTTTGCTATCCGGAGGCAGAAAGAGCGTGAAAAAAGAGGCGAAGTCCGCATTTAGCAAAACAACAACAATGTCTACTTCAAACGCTAATTTTAAAAACAAGTGTGTGACCCAGGTGAACTGCATATTTTGTGACAGCCTGCTCTGCACGAGAGGCATGAAGGCAGTGCTACTTGCAGACACCGAGGTCGAGCTGTTTTCCACTGACATACCTCCCAATAGGTAAGCGCTAATTTTCTTAGCAGTGCTCTTAGTTCTTGTTTATATCTGTCTTCAAGGCAAGTTTTACTTGACAAAACTGTGGCAAAGTGACGTCTGTATGCTTAACCGATGGGAGGAGACACACAAGGCTCAGGCCAAGCTGCCGTTATAATTAGTAGGGTTTGTTGTATGACAATGTAAATTGAGCGTGAGTTGTCCTTTAATGGGTTTGTTTGTGTCTCCTTGCACAAACCCTCCCCGCAGAACTGTTGATTTTGTGGCCAGCTGCTACTCTACTGAAAGCTGTAAATGCAAACTGAGAGACATTGCATGTCTCAAATGGTATGTATTACATTATAATTTCCTTTTATCTTTGCAACGTTTACTTTGGAAAGATGATCTGTTGATATTCATAAAAAGGACAGCAAACAGGTAGTTGCATATGTACCCATATCCGTACACATTGTTGGGCCTGGCAGCTATTTTGACTGTAAGTTTATATGCTGATTATCTTATTTTTGAGCCTGTTGCTATACTAAACATTAGTTAGTGCTTTAAAAGAGACATTACAATTTCCTTTACCACAAGTGTATACATGTGATCAAATAATCCTGGTAAATACTTAATTTTACTTAGAAATGTCAGTTAATTAAATGTTAAAATCATTGCCAGTTATCTTGCCAGTTATGACTGCACAGGTTAATTTTAAATCTTATTTAAAGCACAGCACAGTACAGTACAGTAAACAGTGAAGCTTTATAGAGTCTCATTTGTGTTCATGGGCTTTTGTTATTGTACACAGTGCAAACACAAACATGTGTTAGATAATGGAAACTCACTAGTAGTGTTGGCACTTTTCAGAAGTGCCCCCAGCAAAGCGCTGACTCATGTTTCTTCTTTATCCTCGCTCCCTCCTCTTCTAGTGGAAATGTTGTGGGCTATCACGTTGTAGCCCCCTGCAAACCCTGCCTGCTGTCCTGTAACAACGGCCACTTCTGGATGTTCAATAGTGATGCTGTTTCTACTCTCAACAGACTGGATTCAACGGGTCAGTATAAGCTCACCTTTGATAAAACTGAAATGCTATGCAATTGCATAGTCCATGAGATGTGTACATAAGACTTCATAAGTCCCCTTCACATGTGTCTGCAGGCCTTAATCTGCTCCTTTGGGGAGATCTTCCTGAGCTAGATGACAGCGAGAATGAAGAATCAGAAAGCCCATCAGAGGAGGAGTGTATTAGGTAGAGAGGGACATGGACAATGTGAGAGACCTGGAGTGCCAGCTTTTGAGAGGTGGAGATTTAAAAAAGAAAAAAGTGTATAATCCATGCTGGGATGAGACAAAAGAAGAGGAACCAAAAGGGTAAATGAACACCCAGTTACATGGGACCAGCAATCCTGCTGTACTACTCTGTGCGGGCTGAAAGATTAAACCATTGTTCATTTCTTACCATACCTGGAAAAAAAAACCATGGTGTCACAGCAGGTGTTTTCCCACTGAAAGCTAGCAGAGAACACCTGCCTTGACATTAGTGATTTGGAGTGTGGCTGTAAATACTGGAAGTTTTAAACCCAAAGAGAGCGGTACAGGGGAAGCTTTTAGTGCTTGTAATTGAGTGTTTTAATTACTCTTTAACCTGTGACCATGCCTTTCCTGATCACTTTTCACTGTTAAAAGCACAGACATGCACATTCACACATTCTTTTCAGTCTTTTTCTCATTTTTGTAAATTTGTGTGTTATTATTTTAACAACAACAAAAAAAACATGCAGCTGAAGTAAATTGAAAATAACAGACAGCTAGACTCCTTAATCTAGTGTGTTCTGCTTTTCAGAGCTCATTGTTTTGATCAGCCTTATGAAAAGTTGAGTGTGGTGTGATTCATTAATGGTACATACCAGTGACTGCTGTGCGTTTTCACACCGTTTATGTAAAATCAGATTTTTCTGGGTAGGAGGTCCATAATTTACCTATATCTTTTTTTCTTTTTGCACTTATCTTTACGTTGAATATGCTGTAATAAGTAAAACTCCTATTAACGGTAATCTTTTAATCTTTTGAGGCCTTCTCAGATATGGAACATTAAAATGTTAAAGTAGCAGCATTCTGTTTTTCAGACATGGGTGACTTTTACATTCATGTTCCTCACGGTTTTATTAAGATATACAAATGGGACTGACAGAAAGAGATGAGGTATGTTTGTAATATTTTGAGACATATGTTGTTTTATTGGCAGCAGCTATTGATGCGTAAAGAAAAAAGAGCTTTCTTATGAATTAAGAATGGCAAAAAAGCATCATACAAGACTATTTCTGTCTTATTGGGATCAACTTGTGAGATGATCAACTCGCGCAGATGCAGCAGAGGCATGCATTCAGATTTGCGCCATGTTGAATGTGACAAACGTTTTCTGTCCCGGAAAGATTGCTGTCACGACTTTTGTTTAAAAGTTATCGGGGTACTCATTCAGGCACAAAGCTAACATGCTCAGATGCTGTCAAATTAATGAAAAGGGGCTAACTGAAACTTTGAGGTTTTTTTTTAACCCCTCATATTGAAGAAAAAGCACAATTACTGAGTGATGTATCTATTTATGTTCCTTGGTTGTAAATGGGATATTTAATTTGGGTTGCCTTACAATCTGCTCTTCTGTCATTGGTGGATTTTGAGATGCTGATATAGTGTTTGCTGCACTTGTGATAGCAGCATTTAAGTATTTAACTCCCAGCTGAGTCTGACTGTAGCAGTATCCCATACTAACTTACTAACCTATGAGTGGGTTGTGCTTTCACACAAGCCTGTGGAGCAGCTGAGTTGATTATTTGCCCAGAGCTCCAAAAATAAATGGCTCAAAATAAACAAACGCCTACGTTTGTGACAATTAAAAAAACAAAAAAAAACAAACAATGCGGATCATTTAAGAAGATCATCAAAACACAAGCTCAAATGGGTACGAGCGTCCTAGCTCTTTCTGTTGCACAGCTGTTCACTTTTTATGTAGCAGCATACCTGTAGCACATGAGAAGATGGGGAAAAGTCAACTCCAAAGAATCATGGGACATATCAGTATTTAACTTACAGGTTGCCTTTTGGTCTAGAAAGATAATTATTTCATGTGCAGCCTGATTTATAGAAAAGCCTTTTGACTTTTTTTTGTTTTTGTGAGTGATTTGAAATGATGTTTAAACCAGTGATATAAAGTTCCCCAAATTGAATATTTTAGCCTTACTGAAATGAACCTCTGTTAAACTGTAACCTCTGGGCTGTTGCTGTATATTAACCTGTCATCACTGAGTGACCAGGCCATTTTCTCAGCAAGCTACAAAATCCTCCATTCACAACAGACTCAACTCAAAGCCTTTTTTTTTTTTTTGCCTCTTTTTTGCAGTGCCATCCTTAAGCTCTTGTTATTGTTTCACTGCTGTGCCCTGCTAATACTATGATCCTGTCTTAACGTTTCTGTGGATGATTGACAACTTCCTGTGTTGCCGGCGAACATTATTTTTTTAAAAAGGAGGGAAAAAAAGAGCAAACGTTGAATGTCCCACTTCTTAAGTGAAGGAAAAAGGGGAAGCAAGGAAGCAGCTTTTTATTGTTTAACCGGCCTCTGTTTATCTGTGCTATAGCCTTTAGTTGTGGAAATGCACTCATAAACAAGGAAACTTTGTCCGTATTTTCCACATCTGTCACCTTTTAAAAATGATAACTGACAGTTTGTCACACTTTCACACCAAATACTGTCTGTGTGGATACCATACAGTGCATCTGCTAGGTATTTATTATATCCACAAACCAAATATCTATCACCACATACTTGTTTTAGGTTTCTTTTGTTTACAGATTTTGTTTACAACTGCTTGTTTTGTATTGTGCTGTAGTACTTACGTTTCTGTTCATGTATTTAATATTTAAATGTGTAGTGCTTTGTTTTGTACACTTGAAGACTGAATGTGTGCAGTTTTACCTCAAGAAGGTATTACTCGTAAGCTTCCTCTGGCTAGGACAATGATAATCAGAAGAACTATTTAAATGGCTGTCTGGATGTGAATAACTTTGATTAACATGCCCTGCTGAAAATGTATATTTTGGAATTGCACTGAAACTGCATTGGTAGTTTGAAGAAAATGATTTGTTGTTTTGTATGCTTGTTAAATTAATAAAGTTTTTTTTTTTTTTTCAAAGTTTCTCAGTTTCATTGAACTTTTCTGTTGTCTTCTTTTGTGTCTTTTCCATATAACAAGTGAACACTTTATTGGACACACCTGCTCAAATACGAACGCAAGCATCTGTTTAGCCAATCACATGACAGCAACTCAATGCACCAAGTTCAAACTGAGCAGCAGAAGAAAGGTCGTATTAGTGACTTTGTATCTAATACAAAGTCTTAGATTTTGTATTAGATACAATACATTGTTGTTGGATCTTGTCTGAATATTAGACAACAGTAACTCAAATAATCTGTTGTTACAACCGAGGTATGCAGAAGAGGATATAGCTACAGCAGCAGAAGACCACATCAGCCACTTCCATCAGCTAAGAACAGGAAATGAGCTGCAAGTAACACACTCGCACCAGAATAGGACAATAGAAGATTTGAGAAACATTCTCTGGTCTAATGAGTCCTGATTTCTGCTGCAAAATTCAGGCGGTAGAGTCACTGTAGGGGATATTTTCTTGGAGTATTTTTGGACTACTTGGCACCAACTGAGCATTGTTGTCTTTGTTTCTGTACCCGTCTTCTGATGGCTTCTTTACGTAGAATAACATGCAATATCACAAAGCTCATATCGTCTCAGACTGGGTTCTTTATATGACAATGAGTTCATTTTGCACAAATAGCCTTCACAGTGTCCAGATTTCAATCAAACTGAACACCTTTGAGATGTGGTAGAAAGGGAGATTCACATAGTGGACCTGCAACAACTGTGTGATAATAGGATGAACAACTGTGCTGTTTACCCCATCTTTTACTTATTTTGTCAAATTAAGCAGATGACTCCACAGCCTTTATCATTTCACATGTTCATCTTATTGAGCCAGGAATCCATCCCGTGTCTCTGAACACCCCAGTCAGGATCCCGAGAAAGCGTTCTGCTCTGTTTTCTGCAAATCCCCCATATCCCTGGAGTATCATTTAATTACAGGGAAGACTTGCAAGTTCTTCACATATTGTTAATTCGCTGACAACAGACCCTAATGCTATCCCGGCTGCTTCAGCCAGAATTTTTAATCCAGCTTCTCATTTCATCATTTTATCATAAAAAAAGGTATTTCATGGCCTGTGCACTCAAGCTGTTAGAGAATGTTTTGATAAACTGACAAATCATTTAGTATGATTCCCATCTTAAATTACCCTTCAAAACACTGATGCAAATTAAAACCAGAGAAAAAGACTTTTGCAATAGTGAAAAAGTGGAATATTGTACTTCTATGTTCTTCATCATAGTCATCAAAACACAACCCCCCAGGTCTCTGAAATCCACATAGCTGAAATGATTATCATGATTATGATAATGAATTCATGTCTCATGAATATTTAACTATAGGCACAAATCACAAAGTTCATCACCATGTGTGCAGAACAGAGCGCTCCCCCATCTGTGAATGACAAAGTGAATGACAGAAACAAGCAAGATCAGTTGGTGTCATTCCAAATGATTATTAATTATTAAATTATTAAATTAGGATATCTTCAAGACAGCAGGAGGGTTAACATGCTGTTCAGTTTGGAGACATGTTGTGGATATGGATGCGATCTGGCATGACACCTAAAATACTGTGTAAAAAATAAAAAGAGAAGGATCACCTGTAAATCAATTAGATCATTTCATAACAAAGCGTGATTAAAAATAATTATTGTAATTAATAATTTGCTTTGTTGATTCACTCGTAATCCATAGAATACGTTTGACGGTGTCAGCACGTTTGTACCGATGACATATTTTTACAAAACAACTGTATAATCACAAAAAAAGCAAATTATGTTTTGACTATGAATTATTTTATTTAACAAGCATTATACAAAATTAGAATTTTGTATTTTATGTTATACCACAATGCAGAGGTATAATATTCATAAGTAAGATGACACTGAAGCATTTTTTTAAAAACCTATTATTACCTCTGAAGTCTGTGAAATCTTGTCCACAGACAGGTGAAGGAGAAAGCTTTTCGTTTGGAAAGTTTACAGTGTAAGGAGAGCTCATTTCAATGATGGGGATACTACTATGGAGAAGCATGCCAGCAGACATCTTAACTACACAGAGATAGAGTATTTGCCTTGGAAGAATACAAGTAAGAGAGCATATCTGGGATAAGACAAACTTTCGTCTGCAGTTCATCGTAGAACAGAATGTGCAACTGTAAACTTCCACACAAAAGGGACCCACTTCTTTTCTGGAATGGCCTGCCTTAAGTTTTGAAATTTGTTTTTGCATGCCTTCATATGAAGCATTCTTTGTTGCTGTTGGGACACGTACTGGGCAATTCAGGTAGTGCAAAAAAAAAAAAAAAAAAAAGATATAAATATCTGATTCTTCTGCCTTGCCCTGTTTTCACATGTTTTTGTAGCAACTGCATACATTACAGCCCACACCCACACAGCATCTGCCCTTTCTTTGAGTTTATCTCGCATCGCTTTGCAAAATGTTTCAAGCTGTGGATTCTTATCTGCAATTTAAACAACTCCACCATAGACGTCACCACAGGTCCAAATGTTAGGCTGCATTTAATCTAACTCCATCTGCTAAACCATTGTTGTGCTTTTAAAGTACGAAGCAGTCAAAAGCAGACCAGTTATTCAGGAGAGCTTCAGAGTAAGACGCCGAATGAATGCGTAGCAGGGTGTTGCATGGCAAATGAATAGTGCATAGTTTAATTTCTTAGAAAAATAATGGATAAATTAAATCCAATATTCTGTCTTTCCCGAAGTGGCAGCTGAGCTGGTTAATCAGGCAGAACCAGGTTTACAGGACAACAAGTTAGTGCCAGTTTAACAATCTTGGTTTGGTTTATTACTGTTAATGATGTGTTGATCTTTATTCATTGTGATCTTTCATTAATGTGCAAAAAAAAAAAAATCTTGTTAATATCAGTTAAGGAAAGTTAAAGTTCAATATTGAAAACACTTGTCAAAACACCAAATAGTCCTAATTCTAAAATTTTCATCCCACATGAACAAATTTCAGATGATATGTCTGTTTGTGTGCAACGATCACTTTCCTGCTCTGTAAGCTGCAGTTCTGAGAAAGTTTGGAAGTGAAGCCACAATTAATGCTCATAATTAGTTCTTCCTGCTATGACTTGTGAAAAAATTTCTTCCATTCAAATATTCAGTGCCTCTGGGGTGAAATATAACAAAGAGAGTATGTTGCTCAGACAAAGGCACAAAGCAATCATAATTAATGCAGTTCATCTTGTTTTCCTTTTAATGATAAAATCAGGATTCTTTTTTTAAATAGCCCAATAATTTACTTTAGTAAACCTATCATAGGTATATTTGAATATATAGAAAAATATAGATATGTGTTTTTATTTACTGCCTATACTAATAAACGAAATAGAGTAAATCTGACTTATTCTGCAGCTACTTCGTTACAATCACAAACCTTCAGAATTTAGATATCCGAGCACATGGTAGCGCATACCATGTGCTCGTGATTCGGTGGAAAATTCTCAAAAAGAGCTCAGTGGCTCCCTCTGTTGGATGTAAGGTGGAATAACACCCACAGAAACTTCAATAGAAACGATCTGCTGTCAATGGTGTTTAACTCAATTTCAGACAGTAAGTATAAAGTCATCATATGAGTTCTATTTGAGTACAGACTGGCCTCTTTTACAGTACACTAAAACCTCACTTTGATTGTCTGTTCTTCTTCTTCTTTTTTTTTTTTTTTTTAGAAAACAAACTCATCACCTATTTTAAGTATTAAAATCTAATAGTATGAGATTCATTAGTGGGAGAACCTATAAGATATTGGTTCCTGCATTTGTTCCTGTCATCATTTTGGTAATCTGAGAAAAAATACAATAACGTGGTGTCATAAATCTCTTTGATTTTCAAGGCAACAACTGTAAATTAAACCTGGACAGTTGGAGGTGTCCTTCAGAGAAAACTCTTTTCAGTTTTGTTGGTAGGGAAGTTTTTGTAAAAACGTACTTTTGATTCAGTTATGATAATTTAATGGTGATGACCGTAGTATTACCTTTATTAATGTTGTGGTGGATGAAGCCCTGTCTAATCATTTTTATGTTTTGTTTGATGGGCTGATCATCTCAGTCACCCAAGAAAGACATAAAACAATCAAAAAGAGGTACTTTACTAAAAACACTAGTACTATATTTATGGAAGCCATTGCTATGCTATCCAATATAACAGCAGAATCTGTGGATGACCAGCTACATCATTTTACTACTAACACTTTCAGGGTTTTCTCCACCATATTGCACCTGTGAGGGTTGCTGCTGTTAAACAGAAAGAATCCACAGTTGTTCCACATTTTGTCATGTTGCAGCCCGATTCCAAATGGATTAAATTAATTTTTACTCAAAATTCTACACACAATACCCTGAAGTGACAAAGTGAAAAAAGGATGCTTGAAATTCTTGTAAATGTATATAAAAAAAACCCAAACTGTGTCTCAGTTTGTGATGTATGGGGCTGCATGGCCACAGACCAGTCAGGGTACATGTTATATTATACAGAAATATAGCATTGCTGTTACCAGGACACTCAAAACTGAGCTCAGGTGTGTTCAGCTGATCTGTTTCCACTGATCATCTGTTAGACTGGAGTCCACCTGTGGTAAATTCAGTTGACTGGACATTATTTTGAAAGGCACACACCTATAAACCTGAGAGGAGAGAGCTGAGTGTAAAAGCGAAGCTCTCAATTTACTGGTCAATCTACATCCCTACCCCACCTGTGGGTAGTGACCAAAAGAACGAGATTGTGGATACAAGCGGTGGAAATGGGCTTCCTCCGAAGGGCGGCTGGCCTCTCCCTTAGAGATAGGGTGAGAAGTTGGGCCATCTTGGAGGGGCTCAGAGTAGAGCCGCTGCTCCTTCACATCAAAAAGGATGTGAGGTGGTTCGGGCATCTGACAAGGATGCCTCCTGGGCGCCTCCCAGGTGAGGTGTTCCAAGCTTGTACCACCGGGAGGAGACCCTGAGGCAGAACCAGGACACGCTGGAGAGATTATATCTCTCGGCTAGCCTGGGAAGGAGGTGGCTGAGGTGAGGGAGGTCTGGGCTTCTCTGCTTGGTCTGCTGCCCCCGCGACCTGGCCCCGGATAAGCGGAAGAAGATGGATGGATGGATGGATGGATGGATGGATGGATGGATGGATGGCATACACCTGTTTATATAAGGTCCCATAGCTGACTGATCATGTCACAGTACAAACCAAGCCATGAAGTCCAAAGAATTATATCAAGGCACAGATTTGGGGAAGTGTAAAGAAAAGTTTCTAACTGCATTGAAGGCACCAGTGAGCACAGTGGCCTCCATCATCCATAAATGGAAGAAGTTTGAAGCTACCAGGACTCTTCCTGGAGCTGACCGCCCGACCAGTCAGGTAGGTGACCAAGAATCCAATGGTCACTCTAACAGAGCTCCAGCGTTGGTCTGTGGAGAGAGGAGAACCTTTCAGAAATCAACCATTTCTGCAGCACTCCACATATCATGCCCATGCGTGATATGAGTGGCCAGACAGAGTAGTCACTTCTCAGTAAAAGTAGTTTGCTCAGAGGCACCTGTAGGACTTTCCTACCACGAGAAATAAAATTCTTTGGTCTGATGAAACAAAGATTGAAGTCTTTGGTTTGAATGCCAAGTGTCACGCCTGGAGGAAACCAGGTACCATTCATAACCTGCCCAATATCGTCCCTACAGTGAAGCATGGTGGTGGCAACATCATGATGTGGGATCACTTTTAGCAGCAGGAGATGGGACTGAGACTAGTCAGGGTTGAGGCAACAATGAATGCAGCAACATAAAGAGACATCTGGGACAATATCCAGCTCGAGATCTCTCTGGACCTCAGACTCAGGTGACGGTTCACCTTCCAGCAGGACCCTGACCCTAAGCCAAGATACTAAAGGAGCAGCTTCAGGCCCACTCTGTGAATATCCTTTAGTGGTGGACCTATCTGAAAATGGATGTGCACAGACGTTCCTCATCAATCCTCATGGTGCTCAAGAGGTTCTACAAAGAAGACTGTGAGGAACTGCCCAAAATTAGTGTGCCCAGCTTTTAGCATCATACTCAAAAATACTTGATGTTGTAATTGCTGCCAAAAGTGCTTCAGCTGCTTTGGAGATGAAAAATGAATTTGCTCCATTTTTGAATAAAACTATAACATGTGAAAATGTGGAACAATTCATTTCCAGACGCACTGCATGCTGCCCATAGACTGGAGACAATCTGAGCTCAAAGGACTCTGTCTGTTAAATGGTACTTTAGTTTTTCCTTCCCACTGTTGTCAAATGTTAGCTCACGGGGATCATCTGGTTGTTTTTTTTCTCATTTGTTTTCATTTTGGTTTATTTGTTTGTGTTTTATATTTCTTTAATGTTATATGGTATGTAGCAACAAGTTTGAAGTGTTGACTTGGCCTCCAGTTTCCCCACATCTCGATCCAATTGAGCATCTGTGGGATGAGCTGGACAAACAAATCCGATCCATGGAGGCTCCACCTTTGCAACTTACAGGAATGAAAGGATCTGCTGCTAACATCTTTGTGCCAGACACCACAGGGCACCTTCAGCGGTCCATGCCTTGATGGGTCAGAGCTGTTTAGGCAGCAAAAGGGGGACCAAGCCCAGTGTTAGGCAGGTGGTCCTAATAGTATGTTTTCCACAGTCTGTGTTTGATTGTTGTTGGTTCCTGAACAAAAAGAACAACTAATTCTTTCCTTGCATTGACACTGAAAGCACTGAAGCACCACAGTGCTTTCAATGTTTACTGTAGAAAATTAAGAAAGGCTCTCATCTCCAAACAAAGCCATAAACAGTTGCTCATCAGTGTTGTATGTCTACTTTTAAAAGATTTATAAAAATTATTTTTCCTCACACTAGATGGCGCGGTTGTACCATAAATAGAAGCTATCATCAGCCCACATGGGTAGAGTGACAGCCCGATAAAAGAACCATTTTAGAATAGAAAACACCATCACTAACTTTGGCTGACTTGCCACACTGGTGCTGGAGTTATTGTATTTGGAGGATGGAATAAGAAAGAACCCAAAGGACAATTTTCATAGATTTTTAATTAAAAAACAATAAACAGAATTTGATTTCCCACTAACGGGTTCTGTAGCCTGTAAATCTTTAAAAGAGATTTCTCCCTGCACAAAAACCAACAGCTTATTTTCAGAAAGGTCGTCAGTTTAAAAAGACTGAGGTACTGCCCTTTTCACATGGAATAAATAATTTTACATTCAGACACTCCAAGCAAATGTCATAATTGTACTGGCTTGGACAGATGAAGACGACTGCCATCAAATTAGCGGTCACCTTGATCATCAGTGGGAGCAGAATATTTTATATAATATTATATTATAGCTCTGCAGTCTGTCATGGTCATCTCTTGATAATAGACCTAAAAGGCTAGACTAATGTCCAGCTTTGCTTGATTATGCATATTAATGACACCTCAAGAATTCATCACAAAAAAAAATAAATCTTTCTTCAGTGGACGAGGAGGGCAAATGGTAATAAATGGCTGAATTTATTCACTTTAGGAATAATTCCTTTCATCAGGGGAGGAAACTTTCATGAGACTGTTAGGCAGGCTGCTTGAGTTCTTAAATAATTTAAGAAAATCGATTTTTTTTCCCCCGTGTGTGTGTAATGGGCTATGATTACCTATCCACAAAAAAAAACAAAAAAAACACATCCTTTAGGAACTAATCAGCCCCTGAGCTTGAGAACACTCATTTTATGATTAAGGCATAATAAAAACAATTGCTTTTCCAAGCTTAGTCTGGGGAAAAGGAACTGCAGGTGGCATGTGCAACAGTGCAGGTTTTCAACAACTGGGCTGCCTACTGGCCCAAGATTATACTCTAGGCAAGCTGCACTGGGCTTTTGTTGAAGTGCTAGAGATAACACAAAGAAAACTTCAAACAGGCTTCTTATTGTGTTCTATTCTTCTGGGCAAGCTGATTACAGTTAAGGATAAAAGTTGTTCCTATACAGTAAACTAATGCGGAGAATCAGAGAGCACTAATTAAGTCATGGGGGATCTGAGGCGGTCGGCTTGGATGTGTTCCCCAACACCCAGACCGTAGGGGTTTAGTAGGAACTTTACAGCCCAACAGCAGTCAGCATCAAAGGTGTTTATTGTCAGCTGAATGTCCGGTGGAGGCATGAACCGCTGGATGTTCAAAGCCAGAGGGGCAAAAAAGAAAAAAAAAAGAAAAGAAAAGCACAAGCCTCTTACCCATGCTTGTCTTTACTCCTCGTTTTTGTCTCTCCATCTCACCGCCCCCAGTAGAGCTGAGAAAGTTGCACCAAATGCCATTTTGTGTCCAAATGTGTACAGCTAGTGTCTATCTAACATGTAAATAGATATTAGCATAATGAAGCAAAAACCCCTCGGTTTAACCTCTGATTTCTTTTTCTAAAACTAAACAGCATTTAATTGGTTTTCAGGGAGGGGAAAAAAAAAAGAACCTTTAGACTAATATTTCTTTAAAAATCTGACAAATTATGAATTTATGAACTTGTCTTTCAGGTCAGTGTCAGCATGTTACATTCAGTTTTCAAATTTAATTTCAATAGAATGGATATTACTATGTTTAAGTGGAGATGTTGCATTCTTCATGATCACAGCTCTGAATAGCTGAAGCATCATTGTTTGCTCTACGACCTCGGCAGACACTGAATAGATTCATCCTGTGCAAAATTGAGTGCGCGCATTTGTGTTTGTGTGTGCAGTTTGTCCGTGTGTCTGTGCGTGTGTGCGTGTGTTATTTACTCACAGCGTCTTTGAAACTGTATCTTCAGAGCAAATGCATCAGTGATTGTTTGCTTGCAAAGCCACTGATGAAGGTGACCAGACCTAGAACAGGAACACTGGCTTTAAAGTGTCGGGCTGTATTTGCTTTTCTTTTCAGTGGCAGTTTTGTAATTTGTCCTTGTGTTGGCCTGGCCTCTGTGTGTACTTACATGCATCATTCTTACATTTTTTTTCCCTCGTACACCTGCCTTCTGTTTCCTTCTATGCAGTTTTTCT
>VURO01022248.1:0-11109 GCA_015108175.1 Pelvicachromis taeniatus
ATTATATATTGATTGAAATATTTTCAAATGTATATTTTAGTATGTTTCGTAGCTATTTTTTCTTAAAATCCTGAATGCTTTTGGAGATACTGGTTAGTCAAGCATTACAAGTGCGTGACGTTACGCTCGAAAAGTGATGAATGGCACATAAATGGAGGCAGGTAAACCAGAAAATGAAACACGAGTAAATGAATGGACGGACGGACGGACGGATGGATGGATGGATGGATGGATGGACGGATGGATGTTTTCATAATGTTTAAGCACATGCACACGATTGTTTAAAGCTGTCTTCTTGCTTTGAGGCATCTGAGTGAGCCATTTAGCTACATTCTGCTAGTCGCTGCACTGACAGTTAAGACGAATCTCGATGTCGTGAAATAGATTATTCATAAAAAAAAATGGCATTCTCCCTTTGCTCATGTGTCATGTGCAGACAGAGCTCATGTGTGGCTCTTGTCTGTGTTTTTAAGTCCTCAGGGACAGTGGGGCCTTGACTGGGTTTACTTTGCATCCCCCATCAACCAACACACACACATGCACACGCACAAACACACGCAAACGCGCACACAACCCACCAGAGATCAGGATTACAGGATCAGGGGTGAAATTGTATTTGTCTAAACTCTTAATGCTGCCTTGACGTGACATGTGGCCTGAGCAGTGAGGAGGAGGGGGAGGACGCTGCGATCTGTGTGCGTGCGTGTGTGTGTGTGTCTGCCCGCTCGTACCGTCCCGCTGTGAGGTGTTGTTGTTGTTTCGAGCTGGTGAAATCATAAAGTGGATTGCAGCGTTCATGTTCTCCATGCTAAATACTTGAACTGGGACACAAAACAAACCTTTTTATTTGTACATGCTGTGTTTCTAGCATTGGGACATCCTTGTATTACACAGAAGTAGTCGGGAGAATGTACGAGATGATTAAGAGTTATGCTACTAGGACTTTGGCTACGTTTTCGGGGAAAATGTTGGCTCAGTTAAACACCAAAAAAATCCAGGGCGTCCCATCAAATGCTCTAAATTACTCAGCCAAGGCCACAAACGTTCTATAACCCCAAACAAGTCGTCAGAGCAGCCGAAACCCAATCATAAAACATTACTTCTACTTTATTTGCAAGATCGCATTGGTGAACAACATTGAATGACGTTAAGTGACAGTGAAGGGTTTGCAAGTTGCACATTTTCAACATGGATTTAGCTGATGATGATGAATATTCACTGAAATATAACATGCATGTGTCTTTCTGTGGTTTCACTCCTTTGCTGCCTCCGCTTTGCCTAACCTCAGAGCACGTGGAAAAACAGTGCTGGGTCAAGATTTAAGTGCTTTCATATGTGTCCTTTTGAGCTTTGAGTACCCAGTGGCAGGTTTGCAGGTATCAGAATGGATGAAATATAGTTTTATGACCCAAATCGATTACGACAATGTATATTTTTCTGTCTAAAATAATATTAACAGCCAGGGTAAAATGACAACTAATGGTAAAATTACCGTACAGTCACGTGTTTGCGCTGAAGCAAGGCATCAGCAGTGACACTAAACACTCCCAGCGACTTCCCAGTGTTGTGGCTGCACCCGTGGAGTTTCTGACGTAATCTCTAACCCAGAGCCAATCACAGCACGGCGTTGCTCATCAGACTTGCCGGGCGCACAATGTGTTGCGTTCAAATGTTTTTCAGAGCTTCACTATAATATTCCTGTTGGTATTTAAACTGGCTGCTGCAAAGAAAACAACCATTTAAAAAACAAAAAAGAAGAAAGAATATGAAGACGTTTGTAAGTCACCAAATGCACAACTGCACGTGTTGTTAGTAGTGTGTGTTTTCACCAGGATTCTCTTTAATTTGAGAAAAGAAAGTTTGGAAATAAATAAAGCTGATGAAAATGAAAATAATAATTCCCAAAACCAAAAAAAAAAATCAAAACAGCCTTTTACGTTCTAAGCTTTCATTAGTTTTTCATTCTTGAAAACCTCGTTTAACAACAGATGAAAACAAGTGAAAGCTTAAATAAATGAAAAGGTTTTTGACTGTGGCGTTCACTGTGATGCATTATGGAAATAACAGTCATCTATGCTGTGAATAGTTGTCCTTGTAAAGCTTAATTTCACATCATCCTGTGCTCTGTCCAGCCCAGCTGCATTAACGCTCTTTTTTTTTTCCCCCGCCACTTTAAGCTCCACTGTGGTCTCCGAGTATTTATTTGGTTTGAAATTCAGCTCTCATTCTTGTTGTCTTGGTGTGTGCGTTTAGGCGCGTTTGAATGTGTGTATCGGTTCAGTGTTTTCAGGGGTCTGCAAACAAGCCGCCGTTGTTTGACATCGGCACACGAGACTCCTGAAAGCTCTGCCAGCTCGAACAGATGCAAGGTGCAGGAGTCTCCGAGATTTATGCACGCACGCAGATGCACACGCGTGAATTCACATGCACTAATACACAATACATGCACTTGGCATACTGTAAAGAAAAGCATACACGAGCAGATAAATCCTAAGAACATTTTGCACCCTTGTACACAGGATGTGCATGAAAAATCGAGAGAAATATTTATAGCCGTGCGCGCACTCCCGCATATACACACAGACATGCCTTCTAATCTCCTGGGAGAAAGCCAACAAGAACTGGATAGAAGGAGGGGAGGAAGGGAGACAAGTGAAAGACAGAGAAGAAAGAAAGAGAGGGTTGTATGAGGCTTGGTCTGAAGGGGAGGAGAGGAGGACATGTGTGGATGCGTGCACGCGCACACACCCTTCCTCTGCTCTGAAGGGGGCATCTGTATGCAAATGAGACACGGTTCTTCCTGGGTGACAAATCAAAAGGCCCACCTGCTGCAAGGCCCCGTCTGTGTGTGTGTGTGTGCATGTGTGTGTGTGTGTGTGCATGTGTGTGTGTGTGTGTGTGTGTTGGGAATAACGCAGCCTGTCTAATGAACAGAGTTGAGAGTAACTGCTGTGTCTTGGCCAAAGCATCTCATTCCTCTCTCCTCACTCTTCAGAAGACATTAGTAGCTCCCCCCCCCCCACATATGCACACTCATATAGTACGTCCCACATGGAAAACCTGTTAGGGGTCACTGGGGAACTTCAGTTCATTGTCCTGGAAAAACAATGAAAGAGCTACGCAGACAGGTTTAAACCTGTTATTGCAGCTTTCTTGTGTCACCCCAAATTTCAACATTTGTTATATTTTCAAAATAAAAGCTGTTCGTGGGCGTATCCATGTGCAGCGACTGTAAAGGAATAAGAATAATGCAGTTAGTGTAAGTGATGTTAAGAATTGTGCCCGGGTCCCGCGGAGTAAAAGCTGCGTCGAGGCAGAACAACATTTGATCCAGAAACGGGAAAACTGCAGACACAAACAAATGTGAGTTTCGTTCCCAAATGAAATCATCAATTTGAACTAAAATAAATCACCTCTGGCTCTTACACAGATTTTTTTTTTTTTTTTATCCCAAAGCCCTAACATTGTTTGGCAGCCTGCGCACTACAGAGAGCTCTGGGAGACATCTCAGGCAGGGTTGTGCAGATTACAACTGCTGAAAGATGCAGCTAAGATAAAAACTTTAAGACTAAATTAGATTATTTCACAGTAAATGGGTACATTTCTTTTTAATAAACGCCATACTTGCCCCCTTGGGCTAAATTCAGAATTTGCGGCACCAAAGCTAAGGTGACAAGAGAAGACGCAGCACTCAGACTCGAAAGAAAAACACAACACTGGGCTAAAAATAGAAAAGCCCACGAGCAGCAGAGACAATAAAAATCAACCTAACAGGAAGTAAACAAGTCAGAGTTCAATGCGAACGTAAAGGTGGGCCAAATTAGGGGAAGCACTGAAACACATGTAGCTTCCTTCAAGGTTTTCTTAAGAACCTTCAGATCAGAAAACTGGATAGAGACTCTTTTCAAACACGTGACCTTATCTTATTCTGCTCTCCTTTCCTCCGCCCTCTGTCCTCCAGCTCCTTCTCTCACGCCATTTCTCAGGACTCCATTCCCCCCTTTTGATTCACGCATCCTTCGATCCAGCTTTATCTCACCCATCAGTCATTTCTCTCGCTTTCTTTGCTCGCTCTCCCTCCTTCCTCTTCCCTTCCTTCCCTCCGTCCCTCCCTTCATCCCATCTGGAGAATAATGCAGCAGCAGCACTTAAGCCGACGACCAATTAGCGAGGAGTAGCAGTACCGGCGGACGAGACAGGCCACCATTCATCCTGGCGCACACGCACACAGCGCTCTATGCGACACACCATTCACTGTGATGGCACAACAGATTTATTACATACCCGTACAGTACAAGGCAGCGCCGCTTCCAAATATAGCTCCTCTCAGTCTTGCTCGCTCTTTTTATTTGTTACCCTCTCTCTCTCTTTCTATTTCCCAAGTTAACTGAAAAGGGAAGGACACAACACTGTTTAATATTTAACTGTGCATCTGCACAAGTGCAATCGTCAAGAGAGCCATTAAAAGCAGCTCTTTCCATTTACATAAGACTTTATCCTTATACTGGATCTTTACATCTATACGAGGACTTAAAAATTGACTTTCAGGGATGAAATGTTGCTTCACACAGATGATATGCAGCAGCATTTTAAAAAAAAAGAGGATTCATATGCTGTAGATTCTGTAGGAAAGAGACAAGACTTTTAATACCAGAGCCTTATGGCAGCTTGGCTGCGTTCATTAACAATTCCTGACAGAACTGGAAATCTTGGTCTCTGTCATTTACTGTCATTTAAGTCGGCAGACTACACGATGGGTTCCCGAGCCCATCGATATGTGTTTAATTACAAATCAGAGATGAGGAGTCAGCTTTCATTTCTACTGCTCGGTGCTGCCGTTCCTTAGATGAAACTCGTTCAACAGCAGCATCCGCTGGTGGATCGGTTTGTCCAGAGGACCAACAAAGCCGCGGCCGCTTTACATAAAATATTCATTCACAACACCTGTTTTATAATTAGAATCGACCCGCTTAGTTCCTTCCCCTGTGCTCTGCACTGAGCTATTGACTGGTCAGACGCAGAGGCAAAGCGATGAAGACAAACGTAAAGGTTGAAATGAGTTAGTATTGATGCCTTCAAAGCATCCTTGTGTCCTTTTGCGGTGTTAGCGCTGTAGTTCAGTTTTACAGCCTTCGGTCTGTCTCGCAGAGTGTTACAGCAGGATGAAATCACCACGTGAACATTGACCAGGGTTTTTTTTTTTTTTTTGTAGTATCATATTCTGCAGCATTTGTGTCTCTTGCAGAATTGGCCTGAGAAGGAAGGTTAAAAAATGAGACCATAATCTGGAACAGTTGACCAATAAATAACCTTTTTCAAGCGAGCCAAACCTTTCGTCAAGGCTTGTTTTCAAAAATTGAATAGCATTGCTAATGTATCTTTTGCATGCACGTGAAACTAACTTAAAACAAATTGGATTTTATTCCTCTGCAGAGGAACTGAGTCTTAATAATGCAGTTCTTTCCGAGCTAAAGGGAACTGGAACCACATTTGTTTTTGGATTGGACTGCCAAAGTCGCTGACCTCAGTGGATGACAAACTACCAAAGCATCCAGTAAACGTGTCCGTTCTGAGCTCATTTGTCTTTTCAGATTTCATGTCTCGCTGTGAAACATGAACCCATTTAATCAGAACAGATACAGAAATGCATCAGAAATTTTGATTTACACCAGAGACACGTGACTACCCGGAGTCTAAACACTTCACCTTTCTTCTGTTTGTGCGTGTTTGTTGACTGCGTATCTGTTTGCACGGCGCTCCTCCCAGAGCAGAACACATTCCTGCTGTGGTGACTTCATTACCACGTATAACCCACTTCAATGAGCCTGATCTAAACCCAATCTGATTGTTAATGAGACGCCCCGAAGGACGGGGACCACATGTTTAGATTTGACTCACGTTCACACGACTGCAGAGGAGACGACCGAGCCGATTAGTTTCTCATTAGGCGCTGAGAAAACACTGCAGCGACGTTATGTCACATGTAAAAACGAATAGACCCTGGTTCCCAGCTGAGCGTGCTCTACGGCCACAAGTATGTTGACGCTCCAGAATATTCCGTCACAGTGAGAACGGAGAGCATAACAAATAATTGGATTTATGTCTAAATTTGGATTTATCTCACTTTTCTTTAGTCACTGTCAATCCATCGAACTCTGTGGCCCTTTTTGCTCATCTTCTCTTGGTCCTTTGCCCGAGGCAGTCGGTCTCTGCCGCTGTCTGTCTCCTCTGTCTGTCCTCTGCGTGCCACCATTTTAGTCTTTAATCCCACAGTAAGATTGTGGTTTTCAGTATTTAATATCCCCCGTGAACATGCACACACACACACACACACACACACACAAAACCGGCACACATCTGTCGCAAAAGGCCACATGAGCTAACACAACACCTGACACAGACGCACATACACACCGATACACGCGGTGCATCCAGCCTTTATCAACATTACTGATTTCAGCACTCAAAGCCTCTTATGCAGCTCTAAGCTCTCAGAGTGAGAGATGGAAAACTGCAATATTACAAATCACACACACACAAACACACACACTCACACGACTGATTTTTTCCTGTTTGTCGGCTATTTCCCTTCTTAATTAAGCGACTTATTCATTAGAAATGTCTTCTGCTTATCAGTTATAACGAGATGATTTCCACCAAATTAGATTCCTACTTTGGTTCCATCAGAATTTGTCAAATTACTGAGGAAACTTGACGCCGGTTAAAGCGTCTGCAGGCTGTCTGAGCTCGAGCGCCGCAGCTGATCAGCCCTAAATTTAAACCTGTCTGTGTTCTGACTTCGTTCACAGATAAAACCAGTTTCTGGACTTACATCCTAGACTTAGTGACTGCAGACAAAAACTCCCCATTTGGGAGAACAAAACTGGCACTTTTACATCATAATCACACCAACTATTGGAGATAATCTCACCATTAGCTAAATGAGTTATTGCTACGGGCTGCATGTATTACTTCAGTATTCTGTTTAATTGAATTATGGTTCAGTTTGAAGAGTTCCCCGTACCGTGATGTCACATGCTGAAAGTTGTCACTTCGTGTCGAAAAAACTAAAACAAAATAGAAAAGCAGCAAGTGTTGAATATTCTGTAACTGTCAATAAGTATATATGAATAAACACATATTTGCAGTGAATTTGTTGGTGCAGACGATGACAAAGCAATAAAAATAAATACGAATCTCGCTCAGTTGCGGCTGAGGATAGTTATAAAACGCTGATTTTACTTTTTTTTCATGTTTGTGCGTGACGTCAGTCAGCTGGCGCACAGGCTGAGTAACGCTTCTGTACCAGTCAGCGCCGTGCAGGCAGGCAGACGGACGCGCGATCGTATCGCAGAGCTCGCAGAAAGTTTGACTGCATGTCTGTTGGCTGTCACAGACTTCGATAAGTTGCAGAGATGCTTAAGTATAGGTACTAACTTCTTATTTAGGCATGTTTGAAGGTAAAAAACAAGATAAACATCTGCTTTAAATGCAGTGAATTGGCTGAACCATCAGCTTAGTTAAATGTCGGTCATGTTATCTTTTAGAGTTACAGTCTCTTTCTTTTTTGCACATCATACAACTTAATTACATTTTTTCTTTTTTGAATGAGAATTGATTTGTAGAGTCATGTTTGACCTTGCTGCATGTCACTAAGACCTTTAAGTAACTATATTTATATATATATATATATATTTTTATTATCTGCTACATTTTAGAAACATGAATGAATTTAGATTAATTCCTTTTCTCTACTATACTTTGGAGTAGCGACGCTGCGCAGTTGAAAAGGTCAACTTAAACGTGGTGGGAGCTTGTTGCTCTCCTCTAAAGTGCCTTTCTGAGTGTGTTTCTGTGTTCGGAGGCTCCGCTGGGAGCTGAACCCTGAACTCTGGCAGAATGAACGTGAAGTCATGCAGAATGAGACCCGTCAAACCTGAGTGGCGCTAATACCTCACTGAGCCACAGTTCTGTCAACCACATCAACTTTGGGCTCAAGCCGACTGCCAAGTTTTCGCCATATGTTGCTTGTTTTGTATGTGGCGTCCAACACGCCTTAGTGATGAACCGGAACGGAAGGAAGCATTAGTACTAATTTTCAAGGTGAAGGTTTGTGTTCCCGTTTTTGTCTGACTTTGACTTTCGGGGAGCAAATCTAATTTCATGGATAGGATACGTGAAATGTTTACATGTGACCCAGTAACACACAGATGAGACAGGACAGGTGTAGTGTAGCATGTAGGGTGATTGTCACATGCAGTGTGGTTACCCTGAATCATACCGACAGCCCTCCTCCGTCACCCAATGACTCCGCACCTCTGCAGCTCTGCAGTCACATCAGTCAGTGCACTGCTGCCTGCAGACAGGCATGGCTAATCAATCTGCGCACCACATATCGGGCTGAGGCAGGGCGTCGGGGTAAACTCACCCGCAGTGGACCTGTTTTGTTCTCAGATTTGTTTTCCTTCCCGACCATTTGTTTTCCCTTTCCTTTCCTATCTTTTCTGTAATTGTGTCTCCGCCTGCGATAGCCTGCAGGATTCAAAACAGCATGACTGATCAGTAGAAATGAAGAAGCTGCTGATCGATATTTGTTTTTCCACACCTCGGCGCTTTCTCTGTCTCTCCATTTGCTGTCTTTGTGTTTAGACTTTTAATAAGGGAGTGTTGAGGGTCCCAGCGAGGCCAACTGTAAATAGAACAGCAGGAATATGGCCGACTTTACCCGCAGATCAATGCTGCAGTGGGAGCGCGTGTGTGTGCATGTGTATGTGCAAGACTCTCAGCTCTCGACTCTGTAAGTGTGGGACTGCTTTTCAGCCGGTGTGTGCGTGACGGGGAGTGAGAGAGTGTGTGTCCTTGGGAAGTGACGGGATAATGCATTCTGTCAGTGAAATATGACTGTCGTAAACCCCCTCCAACACTTTCACTGCCTCACTTCACTGCACAGTGGACACACACTCACAAGCACACACCCGCCTTTGGGATAATCACCATTGATCACCACTGCAGAGCTGTGTGTGTGTGTGCGTGCGTGTGTGTAGACGGGTATATACATCTTTGTGGGGACCAAAAATTAGAAGTTTACTATTCTCGTGGGGACCGACACCCCTATGGGGACCAAAATCCCGGTCCCCATAGGGTTGAAGGCATTTTTCACACTCAAAACATGGTTTTAGTGTCAGGGTTACAATTAGGTTATGGTTAGGTTTAGGGTAAGGGTCAGGGTTAGCCATTCATTTTTGATGGTTAGGGTTAGGAAGTGGTTAGTATGAGATGAGATGTCCCCACAAGGATATAAATACACACACGTGTGTGTGTGTGTGCGCGCGCGCGCGCGCGTGTGTGTGTGTGTGTTACTTGCCGAGACAATCACGGACATAAAAAAATAAAACCTGAATCTCACCTTATTTATCTTCGTACAGTCAGACCTGCCACGAGTACCGGCTAACCAAAATTCTCTTAAACGCTTTGCAAAGTTTCTTTCTCAGCAATGATGACTTCTAAATGTTTAATCCATAATTAGATGCACCGGTTTTGTAGCTCCATTTTCTGTGGAATAAAGAGATGACATTGATGAGAAGCAGAGGTTGGCCAGAGATGGTCATTGACAAGTTTCCACCTGCAGGAAGTCAAATTTCAGCAGCTGAAAAGCTGAAGATATTTGTACATGCTGGCACATGCTACAAAAGCTTCTTCGGGCAAACAAAGCACTATTGGAAAAAATGGCACTTAGTTCTCCTACTAAATAATTTTTCTTCCAAATGATAGTCTAAAATATTTTTATTGTATTTTCTTTTTAACTATATTAAACTCAGCAAATTTATTTGCTCTATTTCTTCATCTCACTCCATAAATCATGTTTCCATATTTGGCAGCTGTTCATGGCCTCACTTACAATACATGAAGAATTCCCAAATCACCAGTTTTGCAAGCAAAACAATATCAGCTTTTTTTTTCTGTTTGCTTATTATAAGTTTGTTTGATTTGTGTTGTTTAGAATTGTTGGCTTGTAGGCGTCGCAGTCAGGTCTGAAACAAATGCCTGAAACATCAAGGATTGCGTTCTGAAGACGGCGTGATTTGATATGAGGACGATCTGATGTGGAGCAGTTTGCAGTGTGAGAAATTACTCTTTTTTGCTTATGTAATGGAGAGGAGGAGGAGGAGTAGGAATGGGATGTGAAGATATCCTTTGCAGGGCTAAAGTGAGACTTCAGCGTTGTGCGCATGTGCACGAGTTAAAGCGATTCGACCTGCCACTCACGGCATCATGGCGCCCTGCAGCCGCTTAAAGTGCAGCGTCATTGTTTAAGGCTCTTCCTGCTTCGGCCGTGCCCAGCTGAGGTGTTTCTCTCCGGGTGAGGGAGCCACCGCCACTCTGAGGCTCCACTGAGGCCTGCGACCTGACAGGAAGCACAGCTCGGAGTCGGCAGGATTTCTGCTCGAAGCTGTTCAATTCATTTCACAGCGATGCACTTGATCCACATCCAGGTCTGTTTAAGATGTGGAAAAGTCATTTCCAGGGACAAAGCGGCTCCTGACAGCTAGTTGAAAGAGATTTTTCCACACGCATTGTTTCAGCAGGTCAATCTCAATCTGACTTTTACCATTGCAGTCACTTCCAGTGGTTAATAATCAAAATAACGATAACCTGCTCACAGATAAATATTTAGGTCATAGAAAGTCTCTTGTGATTTCTTTGTTGTTGTAGATTATCCCTGCAATTTTATTGGATTATCGATAGACTATAGATAAAACGAAGACAATAAATATTTGTGAAAAAGCTTTTAGTTTGATTTAAATTCACTCTGTTTATCTTATCTTTAATAGCTAATTCTTATTTCACTTAGTTGTCTCAGTTTCCCACAATAATCGTTAATGATCGACGTGATCCGATCTAATGATCAGACTGAATGAACGCGGCGTCAGTAAGAGCCGTGCATCTGTTTGGGAAAGAATGTGAAGCAGGTTTTTTTTTTTTTTCAATTTCTTTCCTTTCGTGTGCGTCTGCGCTGGTCCAGCTGTGTCAGTGTGTGCAACACACTGTAGAGCCCAGTGAGCGCACAAAGAGAAAGGGCTGGGGGGGGGGGGGGGGGGCAAAGGAGGG